>CAUYRH010060015.1:0-30941 GCA_963574655.1 Perodicticus potto | reverse complement strand
GCTGGGACTATAGGCGCCCGCCACAACGCCCGGCCATTTTTTGGTTGCAGCCGTCATTGTTGTTTGGCGGGCCCAGGCTGGATTCGAACCCGCCAGCTTAGGTGTACGTGGCTGGCGCCTTAGCCCGTTGAGCCACAGGCGCCGAGCCGAAAAAGTAAAAATCTTAAGAAGAAAATACAGGAATGGCTTCAGGTTAGGCAAAGGATGTTTCACCAAAAGCACAAAAGACAAAATAAAACATAGGTTAAAATTGTCCCTCATCAAATTAAAACCTTTTGTGTTTCAAAAGTAAAAAGGCACAAGAGAAAATATTTGCAAATCATATATATAATAGGAGAATTATTTTTAGACTATATACCTTGGCATGCTACCTCACATCTGTAATCCTAGCACTTTGGGAGGCTGACGCCGGTGGACTGCTTGAGCTCAGGAGTTCGAGACAAGCCTGAGCAAGAGGTAGACCCTGTCTTTACTAAAAATAGAAAAACTAGCGGAGTGTTGAGGAGGGTGTCTGTAGTCCCAGCTACTTAGGAGGCTGAGGCAAGAGAATCACTTGAGCCTGAGAGTTTGAGGTTGCTGTGAGCTATGATGACACCACAGCATTCTACCCAGAGTCACAGAGGGTGACAGAGTGAAACTCTGTCTCAAAAAAAAGACAAGTGGTGAGCATATGGCAAGACTGGAACCCTTATAACTGTTGATGGAGTGTAAAATGATACAGAATTCTGAAAAAGAATTTAGGAGTTCCTGAAAAAATGAAAAAGTTAAATGCAGAGTTACCACATAACCCAAGGAAATTCACTCCCACGTCCACACCCAAGAAAGTAGAAAACACACATCCACACAAAAGCCTGCACACAGCACTCTATCCAGGGGCACAGATTAATACTCTGTCTAAAAAAAAAAAAAAAAAAAAAAAAAAAGACTATATCAACAATTCTTATAACTCAACAATAAAAAAAATCAATTTTCTTAAGTGGACAAAGGATTTGCAAACACATCTCTCCATAGAAGATTAACAAATAGAAAATAAGCTTATAGAAAAACAAGTGGAAAATAAGGATGCAGAGCATCCTTTCCATCTTTAGCCATTAGGGAAATGTAGGTCAAAATAATGATATCAGTTCACACTAAGATGGCCAAAAAAAAAAAAAAAATGATAGTAAATGTTAATGAGGATAGTCTTTTGAACAAATGGGAAAAAAGTCTTTTTTGACAAAAAAAAGCAGTAACCTTGATACACTGCTGGTAGGAATGTAAAATGCTATAGCCACTTCCAAAAACAACCTGTAAGTTCCTTAAAATGTTAACTGTTGAGGTTCTATGTGACTCACCAATTACACTTTTAGGTCTGTACCAGGAGAAAGCATGTCCATGTGAACTCTTGAACGTGAATGTTCATAGAAGCATTATTCACAAAAGCAAAAAAATAGAAACAACCCGATGCCCAATACTTGATGAACAGACAGATCAAAAGAGGTACATGGATGCAAGGAATCTTATGTGGCCACGAAAGGAAGGAAGTTGTTATCCATGTCACAGTGTGTATGAACCTTGAAAACATAATTCTATTTATAAAAATGTCCAGAAGAAGTGAATCTATAGATTCTCAGTTACCTATGGCTGAGAGTGGAGGTAGGGGATAGGGATTTGAGACAGAATGAGGAAGGATTCCTGTTTATAGGACTTCTTTCTGGGGTGACAAAAATGTTCTCAAATTTAGATGTGATGATGGTTGCCGCACCATCTAAAATCCACGGACTTGTTCACTATAAATAAGTGAAGTGTAGGGAAGTTATCAACACTGAGAAACAGACAAAGCAAAGGGGAAAGAATGACTAAAAATTTGAAATCAAGGGTGAAACAGAATTACAAATGGTGTGGGGCAGTTTTGGTGGCTCGAACCTGTAACACTACCACTTTGGCAGGCTGAGATGGGAGGACTACTTGAGGGCAGGGGCTCAAAACCAGCCAGAGCAATAAGTGAGACCTTGTCTCTCAAAAACCCCAGAAATATTAGCTGGGCATGCCAGTAGTCCCAACTACTCAGGCGCCCAGGAGTTTGGGATTGCAGGAAGCTGTGATCTAGCCCAGGTAACTAAGCAAGACCCTAAAAGAGAAAGAGAAATAGGTGAGGAAGAGGAAGATAAAAGAGAAGAGGAAAAGGAAAGTAATGTGAATGGCAAAGAGACAGTAAAGTTAAAATGGTCACATTTTATAAAGGGATCTCAAACTAGGGGTTTATACCAACAGTGTCAGCACCAGGTGGGGGTTATGCTATGCTGTCACCAATACTATCACCCACAGGGACACAGACAATCTGAGGTTCATCCTGGAGCAACACTGTCTGCAAGTAGGATGGTCACATTGCCCAGCTGAAGAGTGACCATGGCATGGGTGGTGACGCAATAGCCACTAAAGTGACCCCTTCTGTCAGCAAGTGTGTGGCAGTAGCAAGTAAAAGGGCAGGCCTGTGTGTGAAGGTGGAATGCAGTAGAGTCTCTCCTAGAGATAAGTGAGTGACCATGATGACCAGGAATGTGGAGAAATGGGCAGGTAAGAGTATCATGTCAGACAATAGTTTGTCTATGGCATGCAGCCAAAGGAAAAGAATGGAGAATGACTGTGAGCCCCTGAGAGTGTATAAATGTTCAAGGAGATGGCATTGGAGCCACTGTGGTGGGGGGAGAAGGGGTTATGTATAGGATCCTGTGCTATGTAGCTAATCAGCAGAGGAGACTAATGGGTAGATCTCTGTGAGTTACCACGTGTCTCCTGCCTGCAGGGTACTGAATCCCACAGAAACGTGCGGACAGTTGGAGAGCAGTCGGAAGACATAGGAGAGCAGCGACATACTGGGCGTGAAGTGACGGGAGGCACAGAGGAGGAGCCCAGTGAGTGCTGTGAGTCTGTATGTGCTTCCTGGGTGTAGCAGGTGGAATTTCCCGGTAATGTGGGAGTGGTGGGAGAGTAGCTGGGAGGCATAGAAGACTCTCTGAAGGCTGGGGCTGAAAAGCTGGGAGGCACGGGAAAAGAGCCCAGTGAGGGCTGTGAGCTTCTAGGTGCTTCCTGGTTATGGGAAGCTGCATCTTGCAGGAATCTGGGACAGGATGGAGAGCAACTGGCCCTGATAGGAGATAACCTGAAGGCTGAGGGTGAAGAGATGGCAGACAAGGAGGAGAAGCTCAGTGAGGTCTCTGAGTTTCTGTATGTTTCCTGATGGTGAGAGGCTGTATCTTCCAGCCATCTGGGGATGAATGAAGAGTAGCTGGAAGACACAGGAGACTCCCTAAAGGCTGAGGGTGAAGAGATGTGGGGTATGGGGGATGAACCCAGTGAGCTCTGTGAGTTTCTAGATGTTTCCTGGCTTTCATAGGCTACATCTTGCAGAAATCTAGGAGTGATTGGACAGTATCTGGGAGACACAGGAGACTCCCTGACCACTGGGGGTAAAGAGAAAGGAGACATGGGGAAAGAGCCCAGTGAAGTCTGTGGGTTTCTGCATGTTTCTGGGGGGTGGGGGACTGAACTTCCCTGGAATCTGAAGACGGTGGGAGAGTAACTGGAAGACACAGGAAACTCCCTAAAGGCTGGGGGTGAAGAGATGGGAGATGAGGTAGAGGAGCCTAATGAAGTCTGTGAGTGTCTTTGTGTGTTCCGGGCATAGGGTGTTGAATTTCTCCGAATCCTAGGGATGGTAGCAGAGAATCTGGGTGTCATAGGAGACTCCCTAAAGCCTGGGGGTAAACAGAAGGAAAATGAGCACAGAGAGTCTCCTGAGGGCTGTGAGCTTCTAGGTGTTTCCTGGTTGGGAAAGGGTCTATCTATCAGAAATCTGGAAATGGTTGGAGACCAGCTGGGAGAAATAGGAGGTAACCTGAAGGCTGGGATTGAAGAGCTGGGAGAGAAGTGGAAGGAGCCCAGTGAAGTCTGTGAACTTCTAGGTATTTCCTGGTTATGGGAAGCTGCATCTTGCGGGAATCTGGAAATGGTTGGAGAGAAAGTGGGAGAAGCAAACCTGAAGGTTGTGGGTGAAGAGATGGGAGGGAAGGTAAAGGAGCCCAGTGAAGTCTGTGAATTTCTAGGTGTTTGCTGGTTGTTGGATCCTACATCCTCCAGACATCTGGGGATAGCTGGAGAGGAAGTGTTAGAAACAAGAGACTCCCTGATGGCTGGGAGTGAAGCAAAGGGAGAAACAAAGGAAAATCTCACTGAAGTATGTGAGTTTCTCTGTGTTTCCTGGGTGTAGGGTGCAGAATTTCCTAGAAATCTGGGAGACACAGGAGACTCCCTGGAGCCTGGGCATGAAGAGATGGGACACACGGGGATGGAGACTAGTGAAGTCTGTGAGCATGTAGGTGCTTCCTGGGTGCATGGGGCCGAATTTCCCAGAAATCTGGGGAGGGCTGGAGAGTAGCTGGGAGACATAGGAGATTCCTTACAGGCTGGGGGTGAAGAAATGGGACAAATGGGGGCTGAAGGCACTGAAGTCTGTGAGCTTCCATGTGGTTCCTGGGTGTAGGGGGCTGAATGTTCCAAACATGTGGGGATGGCAGGAGAGCAGCTGGCAGACATAGGAGGGTCACTGAGGGTGGTGGGTGAATTGCTTGGTGATGGCAGTATGAACATGTGGTAAATTGTTGACGATTGTGATGAGTCTGAGGAAAACCCAGGGGAGGACATGGCAGAGCACAGAGGTTTTGGTGATTGTCCATCCTGGTTTGTAGCGGGAAGTGTGAAGCTGTGGGATCCCGGTGATGATGGAAGCGGATGTGGTGAAGCCCTGGAGGCGGATGGAGGGCACCCCGGGGTGCCTGGTGACGTTCCGCTACTTGGGCCTGATTCGCAGGGAGAAGAAAGGGAGAAGCCGGGTGAGACTGGGATGCAGTTTGGGGAGGAAGTGCTGGGGGACTGCTCATCGGAGGGCCCAGAAGTGACCCCACTGTCCTTAGATGCAGACATGGTTGAGAAACCGGTAGCTTCCGGGGTCCCTGGAAATGGAGGGTAGTGTGAGTGAGTGTGAGCGACGTGTGTGCGTGGGCGTGTGGCGTACTCCTAAAAACACAAACGGGAATACACAAATCAAACAGAGGTTAGAACTTACCCAAGTGTTCCGTCCTTCTTTCTTCAGAATTTGCTTCCAGAGCGCAGGACGCTGTAAGCACAGTCCCCAAAACGATCCGGACGCAGGACTCCGGGACGCTTTGTAAGCAAACCGGAAAAAGGTGCGCTTTATATAGCATTGGGTGGGCCACGCTCCAGGAAGGGGCAGAGCTTCACGTGACTCTCAGCCACCCAATAGAATTTGCCCTCCTTAGCTGATTTCCTTTCAAAATTTTGAGACAAAGGGCGGCAGTTAAGACGCCGGCCACAAACCACGAGGTTGCTTGGTTTGAACCCGGCCTGGGCCTGCCAGAACAACAATAACAATTGCAACAAAAAAAATAGCCGGGTGCTGTGGTGGGCGCCTAGTCCCAGCTACTTGGGAAGCTGAGGCAAGAGAATTGAGTAAGCCCAAGAGTTTGGGGTTGCTGTGAGCTGTGACAAGAAGGCGCTCTACCAAGTGTGACATAGTTAGACTCTGTCTCAAAAAAAAAAAAAAAAATTGAGGCGGCACCTGTGGCTCAGTGGGGAGGGTGCAGGCCCCATATGCTGGAGGTGGTGGGTTCAAACCCAGCCCCAGCCAAAAAAACTGCAAAAATAAAAAATTGTGACAAAGAACTTAAAACATTTGGGGCCAAATATGTTATAAATTAATTCTACTTACACGTTTGAACCCAACAAGAGCTATACTGGGCTCGGTGCCCGTAGCTCAGTAGTTAGGGCATGGGCCGCATACACCAGTGGCTGGCGGGTTCGAACTGAACCTGGGCCTGCTAAACAACAAGGACAACAGTAACAACAAAATAGCCGGGCATTGTGGCCGGCGCCTGTAGTCCCAGCTACTAGGGAGGCTGAGGCAAGACAATCTCTTTAGCCCAAGAGTTTGAGGTTGCTGTGAGCTGTGATGCCACAGTTCTCTACCAAGGGCCACATTAAAATAAAAAAAAAAAAAAGCTGGACAGATGAGCTCTGATTGTGCTCCTTTAATAAGCAGCGTCACTGAAAACTGTCAAGCTCCAGGAACTTAACAACTCTTCCACCTGATTCTGATGCATGGCAAGGGGGTGAGTTTTTTTCTCTTCAGTTTTTTTTTTCTTTTTTCTTGAGATAGGGTCTTGATCTAGCCTGGGCTAGAGTGCACTGGCCTCGTAGTTCACTGCAGCCTCCAACTCAAGAGAGCCTCCTGCCTCAGCCACCCTCACTGCCTGGATACTTTATTTTTTATTTGTAGAGACTGGGCCTGGGTATTGCCCAGGCTTGTCCCAAAGTCCTGACCTCAAGGGATGCTCCAGCCTGGACCTCTAAAGTATTAGGATTGCTAATGTGAACTCCCAGCCCATGGCAAAGTTTAAGAACCACCAGTGTTAGCAGCAAGGGCTTTTTTTTTTTTTTGAGACAGAATCTCACTCTGTTGCCCTGGGTAGAGTGCTGTGGTGTCACAGCTCACAGCAACCTCCAACTCTTGGGCTTAGGTGATTCTCTTGCCTCAGCCTCTCCGGTAGCCGGAACTACAGGCATCTGTCACAACGCCTGGCTATTTTTTTGTTGTAGTTTGGCCTGGGCCAGGTTCAAACCCACCACCCTCGGTATATGGGGCCGGCACCCTACTCACTGAGCCACAGGCACAGGCGGGGCCTTTTGTTTTTTTAAATGTCAAGGAATATGCTGTGTAAGTATGATTCTCTCTGGAGTCATCTGGAGAAATCTGATACAGGTGGGTGATTGCTAATTTGGGGAATTAGATTGGAACTATTAAGATGTCGCTCCAAATAATTATATGATTGATGGTTTAAATTGTGCTAAATTGTTATAAAATTATGTGTGTAAATTATATTAATTAGACTGCGAATTGCAATGCTCAAGTGTGAGAAATATGTTCTTTTATATAAATACAAATCACAAATCTTATTTTCTGCTGTCATTTGCCTGCTGGCTTGTTCAGAGTCAGGCTTATCCTGTTCTTGTCAGGATGGGAGTGTGCTCTAGGCTTTTGGTGTGCTCTTGACTGGAGAATGACCAGACACACCAAAGTGTCAGGTTGAGGGTTCTTTGGCTTCTTGTGAGAGCACATGTAGTGAGAATAAGATGGAGTCAGGCTAAGGCCGACATGACACAGCCGGTCTAGTCATTTTAGGTCCTAAGTGACCTCTACCTTAAGTCTCCCATTCTTATTCTTTTGTAAATTTAGCTCCCACCTAAAGATGCTCATCTTGAGTAGTTTAGCAACATCGATTTAGGGAATTGATTTTGAAGCAGAAATGTTGTAATAGGTCATTATGTTATGCTGATTATTATTATTATTTTGAGACAGAGCCTCAAGCTGTAGCCCTGGGTAGAGTGCTATGAAATCACAGCTCACAGCAACCTCCAACTCTTGGGCTTAAGCAATTCTCCTGCCTCAGCCTCCCAAGTAGCTGGGACTACAGGCACCAAGCCTTATTATTATTTAAAAAAAAAAAGCACACATATATAATTTTTTAAAACTTCAAAAGATAATGTACCATGCACCCATTGATTTTTTTCATTTAACAGTGTATCTTGGACATAGTATTAGCATAACATTCCTTTTCATGGGTGTACTGCTTAATCATTTAGTGACAGACCTTTTACTTCCAGTCTTCTGCTATAATAAATAATGGTTCATGGGGGAAAAAAAAACAAAAACTGAGAGGTATTATCTTATTGCTATGTATAATAAAGTCTATTGAAATCATTAAAAAAAAAAAAAAGAGTTGATGTGGTCTTTGCTTTGAACTTTTGTGTATAAAACCGTGATTCTGGAAATGGAAGAACAGTCTTGGAGAGGCTACTGTCACTGATCTCCAGAATCACTGGCCTTCTGACAAATAAAGTTATCCCCATCTCTACATATTGGCTGACAGTGACAGGCAGCCAGACCCTTTTCTGGTTAACACTTGCTTGGAAAAATCAGAAGCAGGGCCAATGGCTCGGCGCTTGTAGCTCAAGCAGCTAAGGTGCCAGCCACATACACCAGAGCTGGCGGGTTCAAATCCAGCCCGGGCTTGCCAAACAACAATGACAACTACAACCAAAAAACAGCCAGGCATTGTGGTGGGTGCCTGTAGTCCCAGCTAGTTGAGAGGCCAAGGCAAGAGAATTGCTTAAGCCCAGGAGCTGGAGGTTGCTGTGAACTGTGATGCCACAGTACTCTACCCAGGGCAACAGCTTGAGGCTCTGTCTCAAAAAAAAAAAAAAAAAGAAAAGAAACAGGGCCAGTGCTGAGGAGTGACCACAGGCAGGAAGCAATTTCACAAGAAGCTTTTTATTTTAATATGGAACAGTTCTGTCTCTGCAAATGGAGACAGACTGACCTAATGACTCACTCCCTTACTCGTTGACTCACCAGGAATTCTAGGGTTGTTTCCTTTGTGAATTAAAATAAAATTTAAGGTCACCCCCAGTGGCTGACTAATTGGAGCCCCTCTTGGCCAAGGGGATCCCCTAAAATGAGTTGTTGGCTACAAGAAAGATCTGACATGCCTCATCATGTCTCCCTGCCTTTTTAGAGACGTTAACAGGCCTAAGGCTCTGGAAGACACACCTGCAGGTCCTAGATATACATAACAAACCACTCAGGTTTGGCAATATGTCTGCTAGTTTGTCTCTGATTAACGAATTCGTAAGCATTCTTTTTCTCTGACTTCTGGTCTATTAGAGCCTAACTCTTTCAGCCAACTCTCTGCTAAAGAATCTT
Source organism: Perodicticus potto (assembly GCA_963574655.1). NCBI lineage: Eukaryota > Metazoa > Chordata > Mammalia > Primates > Lorisidae > Perodicticus > Perodicticus potto. Next base: position 22,123 of record CAUYRH010060015.1, on the reverse strand, counting down.
TAAACTCACCTATAACCTGTAAGCTCCAGGTTGAGAGGCCCCAACTTTTCAGGCCAAACAATGTATGAGTTCAGTGTATTGATCTATTACCTTACCTGTAATCCTGCCTCTCCAAAATGTATAAAACCAAACTGTAACCCCAATGCTGGGATTCCACTTGCTTGAGGCTTCTTGAGCGGTGATTCAGGTCATGGTTCTCAAATTTGCTCAAAATAAACCTTTTTTTTTTTTTTTTGGCCAGTTTTGGCCGGGGCTGGGTTTGAATCTGCCACCTCCGGCATATGGGGCTGGCGCCCTACTCCTGTGAGCCATAGGCACCGCCCAATAAACCTCTTTAAATTATTTTACAGAGTATGGTTTCTTTACCATTGCCATTTTCATTGGCCTGGTCTGGGGAGGGATTTCAGGAGGTGTGGAATGTTGCCAAATTACTAACAGTGTTCTCAAGGTTGCATTTGGTATGCCAGCTCCCTCTCTGAAAGCCAACCTGGGGGGGGGGGGAGGGCAAGAATCACTATGTAGATTTAAGCTAATGACATGATAATTAGTCTTAGGTTACTGTAGATCACTTTTCAAATCCTATTATGGGGGAATTTCCAGATTGTGAAACTGTTTACCCTTTCTCCTAGGACCTATTTATAAGCCTGTTTTAGCATTTGTTGTAACATTAGATGCTGGTGAACATTTTCCTGACAATTGGACTGATCAATATAAAGCACTTTTTTGAAGACTATTAGAAATCCAGTTTGTAACTTTCTTCATCTTTTTTTTTTTGAGATGGTCTCACTTTCTCACCCTTGGTAGAGTGCTATGGCATCATAGCTCACAGCAACCTCAAATCTTAGGTTCAAGTGATTCTTTTGCCTTGGCTTCCTGAGTAGCTGGGACTATATGCACCTGCCACAATGCCTGGCCATTTTTAGAGACAGGGTCCCACTCTTTTTTTTTTTTTTTTTTTTTTTTGGTAGAGACAGAGTCTCACTTTATCTCCCTGGGAATAGTGCCATGGTGTCACACAGCTCACAGCAACCTCCAGCTCCTGGGCTTAGGCGATTCTCTTGCCTCAGCCTCCCAGATTGCTGGGACTACAGGTGCCCGCCACAACACCTGACTATTTTTTTGTTGCCTTTTGGCTGTGGCTGGGTTTGAACCCGGCACCCTTGGTTTATGGGACTGGCACCCTGCCCACTGAGCCACAGGCGCTGCCGAGGGGTTCCCACTCTTGCTCAGGCTGGTCTCCCAACTCCTGAGCCACCAAGCCCGGTGTGACTTTTTTCTTGATAATGCTTCTCATGGTGTACCCATGCCTCTATATAGACCTACTTTGGTCCAGGTATCTATGACTAATGGTTTCAAGATGCTAAAAATGTTTCTGCCTGTTTCGTGGAAATTCTACTTTGGCTGGTATCCCCAATGGCCACCAATGTCTCAAAGTGTCTTTATCTGTTAGCCACAAGATGTTACAAGCCCATTTTTATTTTTCTGTCTTAAGCTACTCACATAACTGTAGTCCAGAAAGTAGAAGGGAAGAGGAGGGGACGGGAGGGGAGATATGGGAGGAGGGAGGATATTTGGGGGGACCTCACCTAATGTGCACGATGCAATGCTACATTTCAAAACTATTAGGAAATGAGTATAACTGTGATGGATGTTACTCAGTTCAATGTAAGCATTTCGTATTGCATTTCAAAACAGCACACTGAACCCCATAAATGCATCAATGTACCAAGTTAAGATTTAATAAAAAAAAATAATAATAAAAGATAAGCTACTCACAAAGGGCCCTGGTCCACATTGTTGTTACATAACTGATGGGTCTTCAGGATGGTGGTACAACCCAAGAAACTGCTCAGCCTTTAAGGCAGGGATTTTTCAACCAATGTGCCGTGGCACACAGTGAGAGGATCTTAGGTGTGCCATGAAATTTTTAAAGATCATTAACTAAATTATTTTCAAAAGAAGTTCAAAGCACAGCAAGTGTCTCTTTATGCTTTTCTTTTTTTGAGGCAGAGTCTCACTATGTTGCCCTGAGTAGAGTGCCATGGCATCACAGCTCACAGCAACCTCAAACTCTTAGGCTTAAGCGATTCTTTTGCCTCAGCCTCCCAAGTGGCTGGGACTACAGGCACCCTTCATGACACCCGGCTATTTTTTTGTTGCAGTTGTCATTGTTGTTTAGCTGGCCCGAGCCGGGTTCGAACCCGCCAGCCTGGGTGCATATGGCTGGCACGGTAATCACTGTGCTATGGGCGCCAAGTCTTTTTACTCTTTTTTTGATCAACATAATTTAAATGTGACACGGAAGTTTAACTACAGGTTTGAGTGTGCCCTGAGATTAAAAAGGTTGAAAAACACTGCTTTAAGGGTATAAAGTCCAGTGGTTCTCAACCTGTGGGTCATGACCCACAGGAACTGTATTAAAGGGCCACAGCATTAGGAAGGTTGAGAACCACTGGATAAATATCCAATATCCAAAGCAATATCCAAACTGGATAAACTAATGCTGCTGTTTCCAATTTATCTCTAGTTTTAATTTAGTCTTGATCTTTAACTTAACATTTTTTTCTAATTCAGTTTTCTGACCAATTTTAATCTTTTATTAAGAATCACAAACACAACTTCACATTTTCTTTTTTTTTGAGACAGAGCCTCAAGCTGTCACCCTGGGTAGAGAGCTGTGGCATCACAGCTCACAGCAACCTCCAATTCCTGGGCTCAAGCGAGTCTCTTGCCTCTGCCTCCCAAGTATCTGGGACTACAGGCGCCCGCCACAACACCCGGCCATTTTTTGGTTGCAGCCGTAATTGTTTGGCGGTCCGGGCTGGATTCGAACCCGCCAGCTCAGGTGTACGTGGCTGGCGCCTTAGTCCGTTGAGCCACAGGCGCCGAGCCACAACTTCACATTTTCATTTATAGCTAGAAACTTTAATTTCCTTTTTATTAAAAAAAGTATAATTGGGCTCAGCGCCCATGCACAGTAGTTAGGGCGCCGACCACATACAACAAGGCTGGCGGGTTTGAACCCAGCCTGGGCCTGCTAAATAACAATGACAACTGCAACAACAAAACATAGCCAGGCATTGTGGCATGCACCTGTAGTCTCAGCTACTTGGGAGGTTAAGGCAAGAGAATTGCTTAAGCCCAAGAGTTTGAGGTTGCTGTGAGTTGTGACGCCACAGCACTCTATCGAGGGCAACATAGGGATACTCTGTCTCAGAAAACTATATATATAATTGTACTTTATCCATCAATACCAGAGAACAATATTACAAACACAGTAGTCATTTCCTCTTCCCATCTGGACACAGGAGGCAAAATTGACACTGGACACTCATACATAGCTATGGTCTGCACCGCATGGGAATGCTGTGATTAGTGTGTACAATTTGGGGAGGGCACATCTTGGAACTGGCTGCATCATATACAGCCCTATATGGTCAGCTCTACGAGCAACATCTAATTAAAGTACCAGATTATGAAAGGAGATCCCAATTCCCTCTACCCCAGTGCAACATGAAAGAAACTACTAAAAAGTACATCGAGTATCGACAATGGAATCTCCACACAATTAGTAGACAATAGTAATATCAGAGAATATGAATAAATGGCTTTGAGATAAAATCTGAATTTTATCTGAAAAAAAAAAAAGCCCTCTGGCTTTTCCAAAGGTTTGGTTCTTTTTTAACCTAATATCAACTACTAAAATTTCTACTTACAATCACATCTACTATTATTATTTCTAAATAAATTGTGAATTAAGGTTAATAGAATGTTCTTGAAGATTTTCAGAAGTACATAAAATTCAGAAACTTACACACATAGAAAGCTTCAGCCTGCCACAAAATGTCCTGCTGGGTTAATATGGTTTGTGTCCTCTCAGAGGGAAAGTAAACAATGGTGGAGTTGGCTCAAGCGGCTAAGGCACCAGCCACATACGCCAGAGCTGGTGGGTTCGAATCTGCTTGGGCCTGCCAAACAATGACAAAACCACTAAAAAATAGCCGGGTGTTGTGGTGGACACCTATAGTCCCAACTGGGGAGGCTGAGGCAAGAGAATCGCGTAAGCCCAGGAGTTGAAGGTTGCTGTTGAGAGCTGTGATGCCATAGTACTCTACCCAGAGCAACAACTTGAGGCTCTGTCTCAAAAAAAAACAATAGTGGTGTAAAATGTGGACAAACCAATCATAAAACAAGAGGAGCTTATGGTCAGAAAAATCACCAAACTAATAGAACTGCAGTGACCTGACGGCATAGGTATTAACAACCCAGACCAACGTAAATATTGTCAGAAAGTGAACTATTAGAACCTGGGCAAACAAGAGGAACAATATCCAAAAGGAATATCCAAGTTTCAAGGATTTGACCCAATAGCGAAATTCCAGGAACCATCCCCAAAGAAGACAGAAAATGATCATGAAGATTGTCATAACTCTACAATGGAAATTCAATAGAACACGAAGGCATAAAGGAATCCAGACAGATAATAATGCTATGGAAAGTTTCATCAATTGCTAGCTTATTGTCACTGAAATGCCACCCCCAGTGGATTACAAGTCAATACACATTGGCCATAAAACAGAAAACCCAACATTGCTGTTTCAACATGAAGATGCACTTGGCAAATGCCAAAAGCAACATCCTTTTCTTTTTACTGCAAGGTCTATAAAATATAGTCATTTAGTTCAGATCCGAAATGAATCCAAACCAAACCCAATCCTAAAACAGTAAAAACTGCCTACATCATCAACTTGCTTGTAGTTTTACAAAAGCTGTTTTACAAAGTTTTATCTCTGACCCCAGCCAAAGTTACTGCATGTTAGCATGGCAATTTGACCTGATTTTCTCTCTCTCTCTGTGTATGTGCATATGTATACGTATGTGTGCATGTAAAATCAATATCTGAACCATATTCCTACATGAGGAATTTTCACAAGAGGAATGGACATTACCAAGATCCTGGAATTGGATGCAGTAACAGGAACATTGAATGTATTCCTATGTGGTTTTGGCTGTAAGAGAGATAGATGTGTTATGATAGGTAGGAGGTTATATACATATTAATATTTAAATATGTAAAGGTATAGAAAGTGATGAAAATATTAGATTGCCTAGGCAAAAGGGTGGGCTATACTTGAACCTTTTTTCTTTGTTGCTGGTTGACAAATGATTAACAATTCTCCCAATGACAAGCTGTCACTTAATTAGCATGAGTGGAAGGTAGAACCCACCTACCATTAAATTCTCCAGAAAACACCAGGCTTCCATGCTTCCTCATAGCTGAGGCACAGGCAGAACCTAGTACCCACCAGGCCTAGGCATTTGCCTCAACCTTGAAATCAAAATAAATTAGTGCAGAGATGTGGCTTTCAGGAATTCTCAAGGATTCCACAGCAGAATTATGGCACTTACTTTTGTCTGTGATATTATTAACAGTTTCTTGCCAATTCCTGAATTGAATAAATTCCCTTTTCTGAAACAACTGGCCATATCTGGCTTATATGCTTTCCAACTAAAAACCTAGGCTGCTACAATTTGTAATGAGCAATATGATATTTACTGATGTGAGGCACAAAGTCTTTGCAGGACATTTTCCCAGGTGGCCTTGGACTGACACAGTTATGCACTTTCTTCCTTGCCTCTAGTTTTCAAGAATAACTGTAGAACATACAGTGAAGGCAACAACCTGAAGTAATGGAGAAGTGGTCAAAACATCCCAGGCTCTGTTCCAAATTCCCTCCAAAGGATTAAAGGATTACATCCTTCAAAACAGAATGTCCTTCAATACCTTAGCTCAGTGACGCCTGTGATCCCAGCATATAAACGGCAATATGGGCTGCTTTCCAGGGTCCCTTAACTGCACGTGGATCACACCTAAACAAGGCTCCATCTACCCCAGGCAGCTTCCCTGAGCCTTGGGAGACTGGCTCATATGAATCCTAGGCTTCCATTATTCCTCGCTGTTTATCTACAAGCAGTTAACCTGCTTCATGTAATTTGGGGTGTGTGTGTGTATGTGTGTTCTATTTCACTGTACTCAGACAAGTTGGTTACCAGTGCACAGTGAACCCACTGCATAGTCTTCTAAAGCGAAACTGAATCCACGTGCAACCTCTATCAAAAAACTGGAAAAATACTGAGTTTTCAATATAAAGTTTTAAAGGCCAGATAAGATTAATTCGTCTTATCAAGTACATTAAATACTATATACAGCACCAGGTGCAGTGGCTCATGCTATAGTCCCAACTACTCAGGAGGCTGAGGCAGGAGGATCTCTTGAGGCCAGGAGTTCAATATCAGCTTTGGCAACATAACGAGACCTCTTCACTTAAAAAAAACATTAGCTGGGCACAGTGCCATGTGTCTTTAGTCCCAGCTATTCAGAAGGCTGAAACAAGAGTCTTGCTTGAGCCCAGGAGTTCCAGAACTTGGGACCAGCCTGGGTGATATAAAGAGACTTTGTCACCAAAAAAGAGATAGAGATTGATACAAAATTCATAAATTTACAAAGACAAAAAGTATATCTGAAAACTGCATCAAAAAGCCCATATTTCTCCCACTTAGCTGAACTCTCTCAAAAAAAAAAAAAAATCAATAAAAGCACATTTATCTTTGTTAAGCCTAGGAGTAAGCTGAAACATTAAAATCACAAAATAACGTGGAAAGAGTGAAAAAGCAGTAAAAACTGAGCAAGAGTGTAGGCAGAAATGGAAGGAGTCCTCAGCAAGTATATTTCTCTGAAATGAGAACACCTATTTTTTTTTTTTGAGGCAGTCTCACTATGTTGCCCTCAGTAGAGTGCTGTAGCGTCACAGCTCACAGCAACCTCAAAATCTTGGGCGTAAGTGATTCGCTTGCCTCAGTCTCCCAAGTAATTGGGACTACAGACACCTGCCACAATGCCCAGCTATTTTTGGTTGCAGTTGTCATTGTTGTTTAGCAGGCCTGGGCCAGGCTTGAAACTGCCAGCCTCAGTGTACTACTACTGAGCTAAGGGCGCTGAGCCACCTCTTCTTCTTTCTGCAGCAGAAAACTTCTTAATGCAGATTCTCTCTCTCTGTTGCCCCAGGCTAGAGTACCATATTATCATAACTCACAGCAACCTCAAATCTTAGGCTCAAGTGATTCTCTTGGCTCAGCCTCCCAAGTAGCTAGTTTTTCTATTTTAGGTAGAGACAGGGTCTTGCTCTTGCTCAGGCTGGTATGGAACTCCTGAGCTCAAGCAATCCACCCACCTCGGCCTCCCAGAATGCTAGGATTACAGATGTGAGCCATAGCACCCAGCCATGAGAACACCACTTCACTGCAGATTGAAATCCCTCACCCAATGGAGACTAAGCACATTATAATTCCTGGAGTCATTCTGGCTCTGAGAACCAGAAAAGACCAAGAATGACAGGAAGAAAACCCTTGTTGCATGAAACAGTCAACCCCATGGCACTATCTGCATAGTGAGCAACCAGCAGTTAATTTCACTGCTGACTACAAAGAAGTCAAGGCTAAAATACCTCTACACATCAACTCTAAGAGCCTAGAATATGGCTATTCCAGGACATGTTCTTATGCAAAATGAACACATGAAAATGAGTGATTAAAAGGCTTGTACAGGCTCGGTGCCTGAGGCTCAAGCGGCTAAGGCGCCAGCCACGTGCACCTGAGCTGGCAGGTTCAAATCCAGCCTGGGCCCTCCAAACCACAATGACGGCCGCAACCAAAAAAAAAAAAAAATGGCTGGACGTTGTGGCAGTCGCCTGTAGTCCTAGCTACTTGGGAGGCAGAGGCAAGAGACTCGCTTGAGCCCAGGAATTGGAGGTTGCTGTGAGCTGTGATGCCACAGCACTCTATCTAGGGTGACAGCTTGAGGCTGTCTCAAAAAAAAAAAAAAAAAAAAAAGGCTTGTACAAAGACATTACAAGGAAAGGTGGATATGGAAAAGCACTAATTAATTTTAAATACTAACAATAAACTATCATTTAAAAAATAAACAGAGGGCAGCATCTGTGGCTCAGTCAGTAGGGCGCTGGCCCCATATACCGAGGATGGCAGGTTCAAACCCGGCCCCGGCCAAACTGCAACCAAAAACTAGCCAGGCGTTGTGGAGGGCGCCTGTAGTCCCAGTTACTCGGGAGGCTGAGGCAAGAGAAATGCCTAAGTCCAAGAGTTGGAGGTTGCTGTGAGCAGTGTGACACCACAGCACTCTACCGAGGGTGACAAAGTGAGACTCTGTCTCTACAAAAATAAATAAATAAACAAACAGAAAAGATAGCAACCAATAGTTATTCTGAAGCACTTACTATAAACAACCTGAAACAACCTTAGATTGTTGTTTGAACCTTAGATAACTGAAACTAAGAAAAAAGCAATTAAAAAGTCACTGAAGCTAGAACATGAGGCCCCACCACTTGTCCTTTGGAATTTCACGAAGAATATAAAGAAGAGCAGCAGAAAACTTTGAAGAGCCACCGCTGAGAATTCTGCACAATCTAAGCACTATACCAAATTCCTCAGATCAAAAGCATACTCTGAGAACTGAGCAAAGATATGCCATAGCTTGGATTACTCTACCAAAAAACATTAGATTATCAACAAAATTCTCTTTGGCATTAAATGCCAGAAGAAAATCAAGTTATACTTTCAAAATGCTATAGGAAAACTGTTAGCCTAAAACGTCTTCCTTAGCTAAGCTGCCATTCAAGAGGAAGTGACCACTGAGGATGCTTTCAGGCATACATTGTGTAAGAGAGGTCACTCTTCACCCCGACCACACACACATTGCTAAGGGAATACTAAAGGATATATTTCAACAAGAAAAGCAAAGATATTAGGAAGACATGGGAAAAAAATAAACAATGGTGAACACAGATCCCCAGAAGAATAGGAATGTTGACTGTATTGGCTTTGTTTTATATTAAGTTTTACATACTTCCATTGTTAGATTTTGTTGTTCATTTTATTGTTTCTACAACACCATGATGGGGGCCTCACATTTATTTTTATTCTTTCTCCTTTGATAAAGAAGTCATTTTAAGCTCAGCGCCCAAAGCTCAGTAGTTAGGGCGCCAGCCACATACACTGGGGCTGGCAGGTTCGAACCTGGCTAGGGCCTGCTAACCAACAACTGCAACAACAAAAAAACAGCTGTGTGTGTGGCGGGTGCCTATAGTCCCAGGAAGGCTAAGGCAACAGAATCACTTAAGTCCAAGAGTTTGAGGTCGCTGTGAGCTGTGACACCACGGCACTATAGTGAGACTCTGTCTCAAAACACACAAACAAACAAAAAGTCATTTTAAAGGTATAAACTTTCTATTTATTGTGAGAACAGCTTTTTCTGTATCCTCCTGCTTTTGGTACTAAGTCAATTCATGTAATACTTCCTAGGTGGTTTTAAAATTCACTTTGGGGAGGCACCTCTGGCTCAGTGAGTAGGGTGCCAACCCCATATACCGAGAGTGGTGGGTTCAAACCCAGCCCTGGTCAATCTGCAACAAAAAAATAGCCAGGCGTTGTGGGGGGCACCTGTAGTCCCAGCTACTTGGGAGGTTAAGGCAAGAGAATCACTTAAGCCCAAGAGTTTGAGGTTGCTGTGAGCTGTGACGCCATGGCACCCTACCCAGGGCGACAGCTTGAGAGTCTGTCGCAAAAAATAAAAAAAAAACAAAAAATAAAATAAAATTCACTTTGATTTACCCTTTGAAAAACTGGTTCTTGGAGAGTATTTTTTAATATCTACATATTAAAAACATCTTGGTCACCTGCTACTTGTATTACTGGAGTATGATAAAATAAATTAGGCCTATAAATTCTCAATGAATTTCTCTATGGTAATGTAGGCAAAGGATACATACACACATGCCATAAATCATTAAAATCTAGTTATTGATTGAACTGTTTGGCCTTAAATTTTATGCTTTCAAGTTTATTAATTTTGGCATGTTCTTTTTATTTTTGGTTGACCAATTTTAAATTATAATACTTTTCCTGCAAAGGGAAATTATTGAGCAAATGACAAATTATGCTTACATTTTGCTCAATTATTAAAACTATTTTACTTCAAAACAGTTGGCAACTAAATCACTATTCAGGAACTGATATATAGTTGTCCCTTGGTATAATAAGGGAACTGGTTCAAGGACCTCTTGCATAAACCCAAATCCATGCATACTCAAATCCCACTGTCAGCCCTATGTAACCACATATACAAAAAGTTTTTTATACTTGGGTTTTGCATCTTGAAAATACTGTGTTCTTTTATATGCATTTGGTTGGGGGAAAATCAGTTAAGTAGACCCCAACACTTCAAACCCATGTTGTTTATGGGTCAACTGTTTATGACTTAGTACACACAGATTACTCACACAGGCAACCTGTCCAAAAGTGCCTCTATACATATGCATATATGCATGTAAGCCTGCACACACACACAAAATAACTTGCATTCACACACATATTCACCTCAAAATAATTTTTTACACTTTTAACATTCCATATAGTCCATGAAATATTTTTAACATTCACTGAAGAAATTCCTTTTCAATAAACTACTTCCAAAACTTGAAATCTTCACAGCCCTGATTTTTAGCCCACTTAGCTTTACATTCATTAGTACAACCACAATTCCTTGCCTTCAAAGTAAGGTGCTTGGTGACAATCACAGAATTGGAATTCATAAGTTAGAGGCAAAGGAAGTCATATGAACTCAATCTAGAAAAATCAAAGAATAGCTACAAAGCTTGCTTCACTAAAAGCATTCTTGCAAACTTAAGTTAGGTGATGAACATGTAGATATGGCAGGACCCTCCCATTCACACGTTTCTCACATTAGGCAACATAACCAAAGAAGATACAATACTGAGCAGCACATGTGGCTCTGTGGGTAAGGTGCTGGCCCCATTTACCAAGGGTGGTGGGTTTGAACCTGGCCCTGGCCAAACTGCAACAAAAAAATAGCCAGGCATTTTGGCAGGCACCTGTAGCCCCAGCTACTTGGGAGGCTGAGGCAAGAGAATTGCATAAGCCCAGGAGTTGGAGGTTGCTGTGAGCTGTGATTCCACAACACTTTACCAAGGGTGATATATTGAAACTCTGTCTCTAAATAAAAAAAAAAGAAAAGACATTACTACATAAGGGAAGGGAAACTTGAAAATGAAGCTTATTCATACTGCATTAAATATATGAAAATAAGTCCACTTGTGCTCTATTCTGTCCATGAATTCTCAATCTTTCATATAGAACACATTATGGCCTAAATTTGTAGTTACCCATTTCTGGAAATCTATCTTCTTTTTAATGAGGAATATCCCTGGTAATTTAGATCCTAAAAAGTGACCATTACTTCTGTTAATTACTGCTTCTGTTAATTCAAACAGAAAACTCAGAACCCTGGAAATCTTTGCTAACTGGTTACTATTTCCTAAATGGTCAAAGGAGATGAAAATCATTTATTTCTTTTTTGTGTTTGACTAATCTTTACTCATCATACCACTTATTAAAGCAAAAGAACATAGTCCAAAAAGGCAGAAGGTCCAACATAAACCAAAAAATCAAATCACCCAGAATCCCTTTCAATTCTAATCCATACTCAAGTATTTTATCATAACTGCTCTAGCAATGAATATAATTTCTGTATTCTTATCCTGCATTTTTCACTTCATAACATAACCATTTTACAAAATCTTAACAGAAAGTGCTGTATGAAACTGATTACAAACAACCTGATGGGGAAAACGTACTAAAATGATACTGTGAAATACTATTTTCCAATCTGAGTTCTAAAAATGGGACAGTAATCTTTCAATCATCTCAACAAGAAACTCACTAGTGTTACTTTTTATGGGAAAAGAGGTCTATCTCACTGGCAATTGCTCTTTAGGATATGGTTTTCTCTCAGATTCAGGTATATGTGCTTTGTGCAAGGAAAAGTACAAATATTTATTACATTTGTAGGAATGTTACCAGTGCCAATTTTAATTTTGTATGTGGAATGCTAAGATATGTATTTCATAGGTTTTCCCACTTTTTTCTTCAGAATGAATTTCCAGTAATATAATAAAACAGGGATGAATAGAATTTTCTCCACATGTATTTTTTTTTTTTTTTTGAGACAGAGCCTCAAGCTATCGCGTGGGTAGAGTGCCGTGGCATCACAACTCACAGCAACTTCCAAATCCTGGGCTCAAGCGATTCTCCTGCCTCTGTCTCTCAAGTAGCTGGGACTACAGGCACCTACCACAATGCCTGGCTATTTTTTTTTTTTTTTTGGTTGCAGCCATCATTGTTGTTTGGCGGGCCCAGGCTGGATTTGAACCCACCAGCTCAGGTGTATGTCCTGGCACCTTAGCCTGTTGAGCCACAGGCGCCAAGCCACATGTATTGTTTTTTATACTAGCTCTTCCTACTACATGTTAAATTTACTCCATTAAAATAAATCTTTTAATAAAGAATTAAAGAAAAAGGAATAAACACTAGCTGAAAGACTTCCAAACTTGTTACATTTCATAAGGTTTCTCTTCAGTGTGAGTCATCTGATGCCTAATAAGTTTAGAACTGTTAATGAAAGCTTTCCCACACTGATTACATGTAAAAGGTTTCTCTCCAGTATGAGTTCTTTGATGTACAATAAGTCGAGCACTCAAACTGAATGTTTTCCCACACTGATTACATTCATAGGGTTTCTCTCCAGTATGAGTCCTCTGATGTTGAGTAAGGCATGAACTCTGCCTGAAGGATTTCCCACATTGATTGCATTCATAGGGTTTTTCTCCAGTATGAGTTCTCTGATGCACAACAAGAACATAACTCTGGCTGAAGGATTTCCCACACTGATTACATTCATAGGGTTTTTCTCCAGTATGAGTTCTCTGGTGCATAACAAGGTGAGAGCTGCGATTGAAAGATTTTCCACACTCATTACATTCATACGGTTTCTCTCCAGTGTGGGTTCTTTGATGTGCAACAAGTTGAGAGCTCCAGCTGAATGATTTTCCACACTGATTACATTCAAACGGTTTTTCTCCAGTGTGAGTTCTCTGATGAGCAACAAGTTTATAACTTTGACTAAACGATTTCCCACATTGATTACATTCATAGGGTTTTTCTCCAGTATGAATTCTTTGATGTGCAATAAGTTTATAGCTCTGGATAAATGATTTCCCACATTGGTTGCATTCATAGGGCTTCTCTCCAGTATGAGTTCGTTGATGTGCAATAAGTTTGTAGCTCTGCCTGAATGACTTTCCACATTGGCTGCATTCATAAGGCTTCTCTCCAGTATGAGTTCTCTGATGCACGACAAGGACATAACTCTGGCTAAAGGATTTTCCACATTGATTACACCTATAAGGTTTCTCTCCAGTATGAGTTCTCTGATGGGAAACAAGGTGTGAACTCCGGCTGAAGGATTTTCCACATTCACTACATTCATAAGGTTTCTCCCCTGTATGAGTTCTCTGATGTGCAACAAGATGTGAGCTCCAGCTGAAGGATTTCCCACATTGATTACATTCAAAAGGTTTCTCTTCTGACTGATTTCTCATGTTTTCAGCAAGGGATGAATTCTGAGGGGTTTTTCTACATTTATATCGACTCTCTTTAACAGGAATTTTCTCTTGTTCACTATGGGATAAGCTGGGGTTCAAAACTTGCCCACATTCCTTAAAATCAAAGGGTTTTCCTCCTGCATTAATTTTTTCATGCATATCTAAGGGTGTACCATGGCTCAAAGATTTAAAATTATTGCTAAATCTATAGGATTTTTTGGTTTGAGTTCTTGTAAACTGAATAAGGTGAATGCTCTGAGGGGGGGTTCCACATTCATTATTTTCACATGGTTTCTCACTGTCATCAAACTTCTGATGGCTGCTTACAACAGAATTATGATGCAATTTTTTAACATGTGATACATGTTTATCAAAATGGTTTCTTATGGGTATCAGTGGGAGTGAAAGAAGACTGGAATTCAGACCACTCTTCTCCTCAAGGTCATTGCTTTTGCAGACTCTCTCATGAATAATAGCTTTCGTTTGAGTAAGTGCCACTTCCTGCAAAAGTCTCTCTTCTTTTTCGTGTTGATTCTCCAACTGGTCCTTACAATCATCAACTTTTTCACATGAAGATAACCAAGGATCATCCCTTGTCAATTTTTCTATCTTCACTCCATGAAATGGTTCATCATCAAAACTGTTCCATTTTGAAGTTGATTCTCTTCTTCTAAGTGTAGATGCCAGATCTGGAAGAAAGCAAAATAACACATCCTAGTGAAAAAATGTTAGAGCTGAAAAAATGGAATAAAGCTTAAAAAGCCATATGCAAAGTATAAGTGCATTTGTTTTCCACTATGGAACTATAACCTGGATTGAGAAAGCAGTAAGTACCACTGCAGAACCTGCAGCCTCAAAGCCACATGTGGCCTTCCAGATCCCTAAGTGCACCCTCCCTCTTTTAATAAAGGGATTTGTTTTGTGAAGTTTGGATTCAGTCAAAAGATGGATCACTCAAGAATCTAGAAAGCCATATGTGGCCCCAAGGCTGCAGGTTCCCCACCCTTTGGGCCAGGAGTATAACCAGGAATTAAAAGAGATCTATTTTAATCTTAATTTTATGTGAATATACAAGATTTTGGATGTCATATACCTTTATATCCTAAAATAAGATCATCTATGCAGAACCTACAGAATATCAACCAAATTTTGCAATCCTTAGCAAAGAAATAGAGGGTCTTTTCCTCCCTCTTTAGTACTAGACACATGTTTATTGAAATACAGATTAGTATCTATGTTTATAGGAATTTCTGGAGATATGAAACTTGCTAAAATAGTCTGTGTCAGCAAGACATGAGTAAACTACATTTGTGAAGTCAGGAAAAGGCATATGGCTCATATAGCCCCATAGATTCCTATGATTCCAAATGAGAGAAAATGGAGATTTGCTGCAGGTAGCCTGGGTGAATGCTAGGTCGAGCAATAGCATATACCTAGAAAAAGTGGTCTTGTATACAGTATACCAGGAGATGGAAGATGGAGAAAAATGCATTTATCTTTTATGAGTATTTTTTTCAAACAAACCTTCCATACCTATAATGATCCATATGTCTGTTTTTCACCTGGACACATGCAATGAGAAATTCTTTTTATATTCTTCCCCTTCTTCCAACTAGGAATTTTATCTGATTTGAAAAGCTGATGAGGAAAGATATAAGACTTTGGGTGTCTGGGATGGGGACAAAAGAAAATCACTGCAGAATTTTGCTCCAGCAAAATTTTCTTTAGAAACCATGAAGATTTTAAAAGCTCACACTCATACCTTTCTTTAGAAACCATGAAGACTTTAAAAGCTCACACTCATACCTTTCTACCCTACAAATTGAAGTTAATCTTCACTATAGAACGAAGATCACCAAAACAATCCATATTACAAATTTTGGCTGCTCAATAGCTCTTAATCAACAGGAATGTGAAATCATGTCAGTAATCAAACCTTCACTAAGTCTAAGGACTATATTCTTACCCCAAGAGACAAGGTCCCTGTGGTTTTCCAGGATCACATCTCTGTCCAGGTTCTTCTGAGCTAGATTCCAAGTGCCCTGTTCCTCCTGAGTGAAGTCCACAGTCACAATTTTGAAGTTCACTCCTTCCTAAAACAGGACATACACTTCTGTGTAACTTGAGACCATTTATTTCCAATGTTCACAGAGGAAGAAAAGTTTGACAGAGGAAAGAAGGAAAACCTGAAGACCTGGGACTGTCAGTGTCTAAAAGATTCTAGTCAAGGTATACAGGTACCTTCTAGGTAAGCCCATTTGGGTTTTAGATGTTGGGCCTATTTTCATGACCCAAAAAAGGAGTACTAGATGGCCAAGGGAAGTATTTTGAAGGTGACCAGAAGTGATATTCAGCAATGAGGTATGCAGCACTTTTTCTTTCTTTTTTTTTTTTTTTTTTTTTTTTGAGACACAGTCTCACTATGTCGCCCTTGGTAGAGTGCCATGGTGTCACAGCTCACAACAACCTCAAACTTTTGGGCTTAAGTGATTCAATGTAGCACTCTTTCATATGAAGAACAGGAAAGTTAGGGAAATCAAGACATTAGTGTAAGGTTGGTAGCATGTCATCAGTCATCAGTACATGCGGCCAACCCAATTCTCACATCCTGGAGCTGCTCTTCAATAGCCCACTCTTAGTCTGACACCCAGACCTTGAAATCACCATAAAGTACTTCACCTCTTGAATCACACATACGACACTGCCCAGTCTTTGATTGCAACATCAATTTGATCCATTGGTGCGATTTCTCCCTTTATTCTTCTTGCTCTTTTATGCTTTCAGGCCATTATGCTATTAAAATATCTACTATCTATCAGTCTATATTCTTTTCCTTTCTATTTAGTGGCCCCTTTATAATTTATACATCTTAATTACTCAGTTTAGAGTCCATAGATCACTCATTTTAATCTATTTGGTGTATTTTAAAACTTTCTTTGAAATATTCCCTCAACCTATAGCACTTCCACTCAATAAGAAAAGAACCTGGAAAATTATCAAAACTAACTGAATTCAAATGTCAATCTGCAATGTATGGAAACTGAGTTATAAAATGCCACTGGGGGCAGGGGAGACCCACAAAGCAGCTGGAGAGAGTACTATACAATCTCCAAATGATCTTTTCAGGCTGACCAGCAAAACTATTACACCTACCGGGGCAGCTTGTTCTCTCATGATCCAAAATGACTATTTTAAGCCTTCTCTACCCTTGTCAAATGTTTCTCCATTCCATTTCCCACCTTCATGCTCATGTGATCTTCCACAGAGAAAATGTAAGCCTTCAGATAACCCCCTCAACCTAATTCTTCCTATATAAATATTTCTCCTCATATACAGCTAATTTATTTGCAGATGTTCTGAATTAATTTCTCTAATGTTAATCAAGAACTCTGCTTTATAGTTCATTTCTTCTGTTTCCTGATCATTAACCCATAGTAATTCCTTCCTATAACCACGTAAACTGAGTCCTATTTTTTCAATCCTTTAAAAAAACACAAAAGCTCCTTAATCTCAAATTCCCCTGTAGTTCTCACTCTCTTCAATCTTACTACGACGACCAAATTTCCTAGAAAAGTTGTCCACTCTTATCTCTATTTCCTCACTTTCTTTTTTCTTCTAGACATAGTTTCATTCTGTTGCCCCAGGCTAAAGTGCTGTGGCTTCAGCCTAGCTCACAATAACCTCAAACTCCTAGGTTCAAATGATCCTCCTGCCTCAGCCTCCTGAGTAGCTTGAACTACATGCACCTACCACAACTCTCAGCTAGTTTTTGTATTTTTAGTAGAGATGGGATCTTGCTCTTGCTCAGGCTCATCTCAAACTTGTGAGCTAAAGCAATCTTCCCACCTTGGCTTCTCAGATGCTAGTAATACAGGCGTGAGTCACCACACCCAGGTGCATATCCTCACTTTCTTTTTTTTTTTGAGACAGAGCCTCAAGCTGTCACCCTGGATAGAGTGCTGTGGCATCACAGCTCACAGCAACCTCCAACTCCTGGGCTCGAGCGAGTCTCCTGCTTCCGCCTCCCAAGTAGCTGGGACTGCAGGCGCCCGCCACAACGCCAGGCCATTTTTTGGTTGCAGCCGTCATTGTTGTTTGGCGGGCCCGGGCTGGATTCGAACCCACCAGCTCAGGTGTACATGGCTGGCGCCTTAGCCTGTTGAGCCACAGGCGCCGAGCCCATATTCTCACTTTCTATTCACTTCCCAGCTCTCTTCAAAATCTGGCTGCTACGACCAAACAGCCATGTACATTTCTCAATGTAAAGAATGAGGCCTTCCCCAACTCACCTGGGATGGGATGGACAGTGACCCATCATCTTCTCCTTCAACCTTAATGATAATCTCTCGAGAAAGGAGAGAGTCCTGGAAAGGCATAACAGACAATAAAAAGAAACATAATCAGGGGGTTAAATTGCAGCTCAAAACTCCCACTGTAAGTAGGCTGAGATTTGACATACTACCTGCTTAAATATCTCCCACCTGTTTAATACGTGTTCCGTCCCATTGGTAACCTCAGCTAACCATGTGGGGAGAAAGGAGGAGACATGTGAAGAAGCACTAAGGCCCTAGACATTGGCATACAGTCTTTGTAGATCTTCTGGGCCAGCCCAGTTACCAGCTAAATGCAGCTGACTGAATGACCCTAGGCACTATGTGGAGTAGAACTGCCCAGCAGGGTCCTGCATAAATTTCTGGGTTACAAAATTATAAGCAGATGAAATGGAATACATGACCGAAGCCAGAATCACAAGGGAAATACAAACAAATTAACCTCACAAAATGTTTAGCAAAAAGCATCACTTATTAAGGCACCATCGATATGAATCTATACTATTAAGAATTCTTCTTCATGGGCTGTGCCTGTAGCTCAGTGGGTAGGGCGCCGGCCCCATATACCAAGGGTGATGGGTTCGAACCCGGCCCCAGCCAGCTACAACAGCAGTGCCAACTGCAACAAAAATAGCTGGGTGTTGTGGCAGGCACCTGTAGTCCCAGGTACTCTGGAAGCTGAGGGAAGAGAATCGCCCTAGCCCAAGAGTTTGAGGTTGCTATGAGCTATGACGCCACGGCACTCTACCAAGGGTGACATAGTGAGACTCTGTCTCAAAAAAAAAGTGTACTTGCAAATATTTACTTTTATTTTTTGTTTTTTTGTTTTTGGGGTTTTTTTGCAGTTTTTGGCCAGGGCTGGGTTTGAACCCACCACCTCTGGCATATGGGGCTGGCGCCCCACTCCTTTGAGCTACAGGCACCACCCCAAATATTTACTTTTAGAATGCAACAGAAAGTACATTGAGATGTATGCATAATAAATCTCACTAACACGTTACATTACCATAGAAAAATGGGGAGGTATTAAATAACCATTAGGAAGTGCATGGTTAAATAAGTTATGCTTCATTCAGACAACTGAGCATCATTATCAGCCAAGAGAAGAAGAGATAGAATTGCATGGCACACATATATGACAGAAAGATGTCTATATTTTTGAGTGAAAAAATTAAGACAAGTATACAGGTCTTTATATAAAATAAAAATGCACAGAAAAACCGGCTCGGTGCCTGTGGCTCAAGTGGCTAAGGCACCAGCCACATACACCTGAGCTGGAGGGTTCAAATCCAGCCAAGGCCCACCAAACAACAATGACAGCTGCAACAAAAAAATAGCCAGGCATTGTGGCGGGCGCCTGTAATCCCAGCTACTTTGGAGGTAGAGGCAGGAGACTCGCTTGAGCCCAGGAGTTTGAGGTTGCTGTGAGTTGTGATGCCAGAGCACTCTATCCAGAGCTTGAGGTTCTGTCTCAAAAAAAAAGCACAGAAAGAACATTCTCAAAAGCATTAAAAGGAGTTATTCTTTGAAAGGTCAGAAATGAGGAGCATGTTCACTACCTGATTTAATACTGTATCCATGTTTTTCAATAGCACTTTTCTTTAATTAAATATTCAGAATCAAGAAAATGTGTTTCCCTCTTGAAAACCAATCTTCAAACAAGAAAATTCCTTTGTAGTGTCCTGAGGTTTTTTCCTACAGAGTACAATAGTTCAAATGACAGTTCATTCAAGTATACTTTGCCACTTCTCAAATCTTCAAACATTTATTCAAGTATACTTGCTACTTCTCAAATTTTCAAACACTGAAAAGGAAACACTATCGATTCTTGAATATCACTTATTTATTTAAAAGCCTCACAATCAGAAACTAAAAGAAAACTATTGTACTTTCTCATAGGCATAGGTGTGTCAATTTTTCCCCCTTACCAACCTAGACAAAATTCACTATTGCAGTGGGAAGGGTTATTTAAAACAGCTAGCATTGGCTGTAGCTCAGCGAGTAGGGCACCAGCCACATACACCAAAGGTGGCAGATTTGAGCCCAGCCCGGGCCTCCTAAACAACAATGACAACCACAACCAAAAAATAGCCAGGCATTGTGGCAGACGCCTGTAGTTCCAGCTGCTGGGGAGGCTGAGGCAAGAATTGCTTAAGCCCAAGAGTTTGAGGTTGCTGTGAGCTGTGATGCCACAGCCCTCTACTGAGAGTGACATAGTGACATAGTGAGACTCTGTCTCAAAAAAACAAACAAACAAAAAAGAGCTAGCATTAATGTCTTTAAAGGCAAGAAACCTAACCTTTAAAGGCAGGTTCTCCAAACCTAAAAATACCTCTGTATATTTTCTAGACAGATAGCTCTTTGCAATGACTATGCAAAGAGCAGGAACTATATTGAAATGTAAAGAAGGCCCACTGTGAAAGACAAGATGCTGTGTTGTTTGCAGTTCTGCCACGCACAAAACTGCAGTTAAAACTGCCTTAAAAATTGCTGCATGGGCAGCAATTACAAAATAGAACAAAAACCAAACAAAACACCAAAGAACAAAAACAAACAAGCTCACAATGCCAAAATAAAACTACAGATGGTCCAAGGGAGCTGCATGTTTTGACCCCAAACTGCTAATGGACTCAAACACATTCATGGAAACTCGGCCTCAAAGGAAAATCATATCCCCAATGCACAATAATGCTAAAATGTCATTTTTTTCTTTTTTTGAGACAGTCTCACTTTGTTGCCCAAGCTAGAGTGCTATGGCATCAATCTAGCTCACAGCAACCCTCAAACTACTGGGCTCAAGTGATCCTCCTGCCTTAGCCTCCTGAGTAGTCGGGACTACAGGTGCCCACCATGATACCTGGCTAATATTTTCTGTTTTTAGTAGACACAAGTTATTATACTTGTTCAGGCTGGTCTTGAACTCCTGAGCACAAAGGATCCTCCCACCTCATTACCAAGAATTGAAAATCCTAATATTTCTAAAAGAGCAGAAACAGAAACATTCCAAAATGTTCCTTACCTGCCACAACTACTGAAACAATTTTAGTTAAAGAATATGGTTGCACCTACTCTTGAATGAAAGCCACTTTTTTTTTTTTTTTGGTAGAGACAGAGTCTCACTTTATTGCCCTCAGTAGAGTGCCATGGCATCACACAACTCAGCAACTTCCAACTCCTGGGCTTAGGCGATTCTCTTGCCTCAGTCCTGAGAAGCTGGGACTACAGGTGCCCGCCACAATGCCCAGCCATTTTTTTGTTATTTGGTGGGGTCTGGGTTTGAACCTGCCACCCTCGGTATATGGGGCCGGTGCCCCACCACTGAGCCACAGGCGCCGCTTGAATGAAAGCTATTTTTAATAACTTTTTGTCTAATGGTTTTGATAAGAAAACAAAAAGGAAGTCAGCTCTCCTCCCAGCAGACTTTGGATGAAACGTTCTTCCTTGCCCCCACCCCAGCAGTCGGCTATACTACTTTACCCTGGTTTCCTTTCTTCACATCGCATACCTACATTCTTACCTTTAGTTTTTATCCAACTTCCACTAAAAGCTGAGATCTTATCTGTCCTGTTTACCCTGTTTTCACTGTGCTTGATCACCATTGACACACAACAGGCACTTTGGAAATTGCGTTAACTATAAAACAACCACTATGAGAAGGGACGTGAAACGGGCTAGCCCCACCTTCACATTTATCCCTGAGGTCCTTTAACGCTGTCAAATCATTGCTGAGCTCAAGCTCCTCCTATGTTTAGAGGAAGCCTCTGTTGGGTACCCTTTCTTCTCAGAAAATTCAGAGCACCAGCCTCTAGAATCTACTCCCAGCTTACTCATAGACTATCTCACAAAATTATCTAAAGTTTTTTGAAGAAAAGATATGCCAATCACACCAATGTGTGGGGGTCAGAAATCCCCACATGTATGTCTCACGTACGTCTCATTCGAGTAAGCCACTAATGGGTTAAATTGGCTTTTGCCTTCACAGAAAAAGCTATAGATTTGGGCAGCCCTGAGGCAAACACAAAGACTGTTTTCTGGTCATCCGGAAACAGATGCTTTAATGTTTTTGCAACCGTTGGTCCCAGGAAAATAGAAGCTGAAAAGCTTCTTGCCTGGAGGCATGGTCCAGAGGTTGACAAAATGTTTTACATTTTGTCAAAAGCCTAAAGATCTTAGCACTGTGGAGAAACAAAGTCATAAACCCATTTAAGGTTAACTTGCTGAGTGCATGAGGAAGCAGTTCTCCTGTAGCTTTGTCTCTCT
>CAUYRH010060014.1:0-15174 GCA_963574655.1 Perodicticus potto | reverse complement strand
CCTGAGTAGGTAGGACTACAAATTCCTGCCTGGCTATTTTTAGAGACCAGGCCTCTGGCGTAGAGTGGTCTTGAACTCCTGCACTCAATCAATTCACCCACCTTGGCCTTCCAGAGTGCTAGGGTTACAGGCATGAGCCATGGTGCCCAGCCTAATACTTTCCTCTTAATGAAGAAAATGTGGATAATATTTTTTGAGTGTTCCCTGTGTGCCAGGCAGTGCTTTACTATATGCATTATCTCATTTATTCTTCATAACACTTGATGAGTTAGGTATCGCAGACCACTTTATAGCTGAGAAAACTGAGACACAGAGCTTAAAATATGTGTACAGTCTAGTAACCTTGGCGTTACATTTTGAACCTGTGGAGTCTGGTGGCTACCCTATTACACAGCTCCAGGGGCTACCATTTAGTTTGCTGTTTTTGTGGGGACAATGGAGTGTCATTCACTTGGAGTTACAAAGTGGGTAGTTACCCTGGGATTGTGCATCAAGGCTATCTGGCCTTACCCATGTGCTTATACAGCTGTCTCACTAGTCACTTAAACTTGTAAATAAAAATGTAAAATATTTTTCTGATGTAAATTTTGGTTTATTCCATGTTTTTTTTCTTGTGTGTTTCATTTTTAAGATTCTTGGATCTCTCAGTCAGCTTCATTTCCCCGTAATCAGAAACAGCCAGGAGTGGATTCTTTATTACCAGTGGCCTTACTTCCTAAACAGAGTTTCCAGCCTTCTGCCCAACAACAATTTATTAAACCAACTAATATCACTTGTGCATATTGCCAAAATCCTTTACAAAAGGGACAGACAGCTTATCAACGGAAAGGATCAGCTCACCTCTTTTGTTCTACTTCCTGCCTTTCTTCCTTCTCTCACAAACGTACTCGAAAGACGCGAAGTGTAAAATGTAAAAAGTAAGCAGTACCTTTCAACATTTCTCC
This sequence comes from Perodicticus potto, assembly GCA_963574655.1. NCBI lineage: Eukaryota > Metazoa > Chordata > Mammalia > Primates > Lorisidae > Perodicticus > Perodicticus potto. The sequence goes on along the minus strand of CAUYRH010060014.1, from coordinate 14,230 downwards.
ACATGATTGAATACTAATGGTAAAAATCAGTATTTCATATGTAATTGTTGACCTGGGTAGATTCATGGATAGAATTTTTGCAGGAGTGTCTTCAAGTTTATCGTACTTAAGTTCTACAGCATGTCAGAGCTGTGGACTCGTGTTGTATTTTTAGGATAATATAGAACAAAATAGATATAGGAGTAAATTGCCCCCTCTATGCCACAACGTTTGCCTCCCTTGCTTCTCAACGTTACACATTAGTTCTACTAGTATTTTTGAATGCTTCTAAAAATCTTAACTTGTAGCAAGGTTCTTAGATTACCAAAGATTTTTCCTCTTACACTTTCCATATTATTAAAGAACTCTTTTTTCTTTCTTTCTTTTTTTTTTTTTTAGAGATAAGAGTCTCAAGCTGGCACCCTGGGTAAAGTGCTGTGGCATCATAGCTCACAGCAACCTCAAACTCCTGAGCTTAAGCGATTCTCTTGCCTCAGCCTCCCAAGTAGCTGGAATTATAGGCCCCCACCACAACGCCCAGCTATTTTTTTTTTGTTGTAGTTGTCATTATTGTATAGCAGGCCTGGCTGGGCTCAAATCTGCCACCCTCGGTGCATGTGCCCTGCCAGCTGAGCTACAGGCACCACTCTATTTAAGAACTCTTGGTAATGAAGCCATAGATGGATTTTGCTACATCCAAAAATTATAGTTGATTGCTAGGATTAAATCATAAGAAAATGAAAAATGTCAATCATTGTTCGTAAATATGACATATTAAAATGTAGTATTCTTAAATTGTGTGTCTGTCCCTTGTGTTTCAGAAATGTATCTACAAAGGAGGCTACTGTTCCTCTGGTGGAATCAAGCAAATCCTTCCAAGAATTTTATAGTACATCTTGTTTGTCTCCCTGTGAAGACAACCAGAATCTTAAAAAGGGAGTTTTTAATAAGTCAAGATGTATAATCTGTAATAAATTAACAGAGGTCTGGATTTGTATACCTAAGTTATTATTTAGACTAATGGGGTGATTTTAACTTTTAAGTGCTATTATATGCTCTGCCGTCTACATAGTTCACATATCCTAGATATACACCATGAAATGAAAAGGAAAAATAAAGATATGCTAGAACTAACTTTTAAATAAATATTCCATGTGTATAAAATACACATCTGTTTCTGTGGAATTTGTTGTGCTTATAAACAAGGTGATTGTTTAAGATGGATTTTGTTCTTTTTAGCAATGTTAAATAAAAATATAGTTTTAGGACATGAAGGAAGCAAGAGATCCTGGTAAAAGAATATGTGGAACAAGTGGGAAGAATGTTTACTATTTGCTAAACATTAATTAAGTGGTATTTCATTTCAATCTTACTAGTCTCTAGAAGAGGAAGAAATATGTATACAGGCAGTCCTTATTTCCAAAGTCCTTAATAACTAAATTTGATGTTGGTTACCTTGGAACCATGCCAATCAAGGGCACAATTTTATCTCATTTACCATAGTAAGAACCATTTTAGTTATAGATAATACAGGCACTATCTTAAATATAGATAATATTGATTTGCTTACTCTCTCCCACAAATATTCTACCCCCTTTATTTATAACACTGCCTAAAAATTGATGCTCCATTTCTTTTTTTTTAGACAGACTCTTGTTCTGTCTCCCTAGGTAGAGTGCACTCACCATAGCTAGCTGCAACCTCCAAACTCAAAAGGACTGCCTTAGCCTCCCGAGTAGTTGGGACTGGCACCCGCCACTGACGCTTGGCTCATTTTTTCAATTTTTAATAGAGATAAGTCTCACTCTTGCTCAGGCTGATCTGGAACTCTTGAACTCAAGCAGTCTTCCCACCTTGGCCTCCTAGAGTGCTAAGATTACAGGCAGGGAGTCACCATGCCATGCCCAGCCTGATTCATTTCTTTTTAGAAGATCATATCAAAATCACTGGTACCTAGGAGTTTAAGACCAGCAAGGAGAGTAAAACAAGACCCAATCTCTAAAAAAACCAGTCTTTTAAACCAGTTCTTTTTCTGTCATTCTTAAGTATCTTTTGGGAAGTTAATACTGATTTTATTGCTGCTCTATGTGTCTTATTTTTCTTCTTTTCTAAATTCAAAGAATGATTTTAGAATGAAAAAAATGAAAGAATAATGAAACATGCTTTTAATTTTTCTTTTCCCTGAATAAATCTTTGACTGAAATATCTTTAGGGGTTTTTTTTGTTTTGTTTTGCTTTTTAGAGACAGAGTCTCACTTTGTCACCCTTGGTAGAATGCCGTGGCATTACAGCTCACAGCAACCTCCAGCTCTTGGGCTCAGGCGATTCTCTTGCCTCAGCCTCCCGAATAGCTGGGACTACAGGCGCCCACTACAACGCTTAGCTATTTTTTGTTTGTTTGTTTGTTTTTCAGTTTTTGGCCGGGGCTGGGTTTGAACCCAACACCTCCTGCATATGGGGCCGGCGCCCTACCGCTTTGAGCTTCAGGCGCCGCCCAACGCCCAACTATTTTTTTTGTTGCAGTTTGGCCGGGGCTGGGTTTGAACCCACTTGGTATACGGGGCTGGCACCCTACTCACTCTTTGTTTCTGTTGCAGACACTAGTTTGCCTGCTGCACTAATGTGGTCCACTATTTTAATAATGAGAGAGAGAAAATTCCCTCTCTTTGCCTACTGTACTAATGTGGTTCACTATTTTAATTAATAAATTCTGGTTTATCTTTTAGATTCGCCATGAAGTCAGCGTAAATAATGTAACACATAAACTGTGCAGTAACCACTGCTTTGATAAGTACAGAATAGCAAATGGCCTAGTAATGAACTGCTGTGAACAGTGTGGGGAGTACTTGCCCAGTAAAAGCACTGGGAACAACATCCTGATGATTGAAGGCCAGCAGAAGAGATTTTGCTGCCAAAATTGTGTTAACAAATATAAACAGGTAAGGTAATTCTTCCTAATGACTTTTAAGTGATGAAGTATCAGTACCTTGACCCTGTTAGCTTACATTAACCACATTTATTTTATTTTATTTATTTATTTTTTATTTTTTTTTTTTTGAGACAGAGCCTCAAGCTGTTACCCTGGGTAGAGTGCTGTAGCATCACAGCTCACAGCAACCTCCAATTCCTGGGCTTAAGCGAGTCTCCTGCCTCTGTCTCCCAAGTCGCTGGGACTACAGGCACCCGCCACAACGCCCGGCCATTTTTTGGTTGCAGCCATCATTGTTGTTTGGAGGGCCCGGGCTGGATTCAAACCCGCCAGCTCAGGTGTATGTGGCTGGCGCCTTAGCCCGTTGAGCCACAGGCGCCGAGCCAACCACATTTATTTTAGAACCTTATTTAGTTCCATCTTTTTATTCTGTCATTGAACTGTCTGATCTCAAATAAGTATTGAAATCTATTGATTGTTGTAAGTGTGTTTTAAATGTTTACTGTTTGCAGAAATTACAAGTACCAGTTTTATATTCCCACTAAGAAGTTGATAGTTCCAATCATTTCAAAATTTGGTGTTGTCTGTTTTGATTTAAGCCATTCTAATCATGGAATGGTCTCATTGTGGTTTTAATTTACATTTCCCTGTTAACTAATATTTCCTTTTCATGACTCATATCTACTTATGTTTTGTCTGTTCATGTCTTTTGTACCTTTTTTAAAATTTTTTAACATTTGTGTTTAAGTTTTTGTGTGGAGATATATTTTAATTTCTCTTGGGTATATGCTGTGGACTGGAATTACTGTATTATATGGTAATAGTGTTTAAACTTTCGAGGCACTGTCAAATGGTTTTCCAAAGCAGCTACACCATTTTACATTCCTACCATCATCTTATAGAGGTTCCAATCTTTGCCAATAGTTGTCATTATCTAGACCAGTGGTTCTCAACCTTCCTAATGCCATGGCCCTTTAATACAGTTCTTGTGGGTCACAACTCACAGGTTGAGAACCACTGTTCTAGACGATTGGTTGTCATTATCTACTTATAGTCGTCCTAGTGGGTGTGAAGTGGTGTGTCATTCTCATCTTGATTTGCATGTCTTTGATGGCTAATGAGTTTTTTTGTTTTTTTTTTTTTTTTTTATTTTTAGAGACAAGAGTATCACTTTAAAACCCTTGGTAGATTGCCATGGCAACACACATCAAACAGCAACCTCCAACACCTGGGCTTAGGCGATTCTCTTGCCTCAGCCTCCTGAGCAGCTGGGACTACAGGTGCCCACCACAACGCCTGGCTGTTTTTCTGTTTTGCAGTTCTGCCGAGGCTGGGTTTGAACCCACCACCTTCAGTATATGGGGCAGGCACCCTACTCGATGAGCCACAGGCGCCGCCCACGAGTATCTTTTCATGTACTTATTGGGGATTTGTATGTAAATTGATTTTTTTTTAATTTTAACAATCCTAAAATAAAATTGTAATTTATCCTATTTCTCCCTAGATGATGGAAACACAATCAGAGAAATTATCACCATCAGAAAATAGAAAAAGAAATGCTGTTAGAGAAGAAAATAAAAGACAATTATATGGATGGTCAGGTACACTTTCAGAAAAAATAGAGGGACTACCAGAAAAAAAGGGAAAGACTTCAGAGCTTCAGATTTCTACAAAATGTAGTACAGATACATTACTGATCAAAGAGAACATGAGTTTATCACCTTGTTCCATGTCAACCATAGCTGATAAATTTCAAGAGCAACTGGAAGCGAAAAGATCAGAAGACTCCATTATGCCTGTTATGCTTTCTGCAGATCCAGGTACATGGCCCCGAGTTTTGGATACTAAACAACGGGACACTCTTGTTGAAAAGGATCCACCGCAAGTAAGAAATTTTAACTTTCCAAAAGACAATACAGGGAGGAAGTTTTCAGAAACTTATTATACACGCATTCTTCCAAATGGTGAAAAAACCACTAGATCCTGGTTACTTTATTCAACCTCAAAAGATTCTGTGTTTTGTCTACATTGCAAGCTCTTTGGGGAAGGAAAAAATCAACTGAAAAATGAGAATGGGTGCAGAGATTGGCAGCATTTATCACATATTCTTAGTAAACATGAAGAAAGTGAAATGCACATCAACAATAGTGTTAAGTATTCAAAATTAAAATCTGATCTGAAAAAAAGTAAAACAGAGCACAGATTATGTGAAGATGAGAAAAATGATGGTGTGCTGTTGTTGTACACATAATATACTTGATTTGTTTTGGGGGTCTTAAATAACTCAGAAAAAAATCTGTACCATAATAGTCAATAACTAATGTGTTAAAAGGCTCCTATACAGAGTAACTTGGAACAGTTCATTAGCAATAAGTATAATAACAAAGGATATTTTTATTCCAAATCTAAAACTAATTGGATTTAATAGTCATTAATGCGTATTTTTAATAAGGGCAATTATTAATTTTCCCTGCCTATAAATGTAGTATACCTTCTTAAAATTGGCATTTGAAAACTGCCATTTGGCTCAGTGCCTATAGCTCAAGTGGCTAAGGTGCCAGCCACATACACCGGAGCTTGCAGGTTCGAATCCAGCCCAGACCTACCAAACAACACTGACAACTAGAACCAAAAGATAGCCGGGCGCTATGGTGGGCGCCTGTAATCCCAGCTACTTGGGAGGCTGAGACGAGAGAATCATTTAAGCCCAAGAGTTGGAGGTTGCTGTGAGCTATGATGCCATGGCACTCTACCCAGGGCGACAGATTGTGACTTTGTCTCGAAAAAAAAAAAAAAAACTGCCATTTGACAAATTTGGTTAATACTCTGTTCTAGGCTCAGTGCCCTGGAACACAGTAGTTACGGCGCCAGCCACCGAGGCTGGCAGGTTCGAACCCAGCCCAGGCCAGCTAAACAACAATGACAACAGCAACGAGAAAATAGCTGGGAGTTGTGCCAGGTGCCTGTGGTCCCAGTTACTTGGCAGACTGAGGCAAGAGAATCACTTAAGCCCAAGAGTTTGAGGTTGCTGTGAGCCGTGATGCCATGACACTCTACTGAGGGCAACATAGTGAGGCTCTGTCTCAAAAAAAAAATACTCTGTTCTAATTACCTTATAAGAGGAAAGAAAACTGCAAATTTTTAATCAGTACCAATTTGAATACGATATTTTTGCAAACAAGCATTCTCAACATTATTAAGTAAATAAAAACATTTAAACAGGATCTGAAACTATAGCTTTTTGCCATTAAACCAAATATTTGTGATTTATTTCCTTTGAACAATATGTTGTTCTTTTTATTTGCATGATATAGGATCATTTGTTATATATTTTATTGGTTCTATTCTTGTAATTCAAATTATAAATGTTTTAGCTTTTATTGCTGTTTGAGAACTATAAGCATAAAGTATACATACCTATTTTTAAATTGGTACAAATATGAAAAAATAAAAATATATTGTTAACCCTCAGGTATTGTGGATTATTTTTTTCCCTATGAAAGGAGACTACTAGTTTGAAATTTGGGAATACAAATGAAGATCTACCTTTTTTTTGGAGACAGAGTCTCACTTTGTCACCCTTGGTAGAGTGCCGTAGTGTCATAGCTCACAGCAACCTCAAACTCCCAGGCTCAAGTAGGTCTCTTGCCTCAGCCTCCTAAGTAGCTGGGACTACAGGCACCCACCACAACACCCGGCTATTTTTTGTAGATGTGGGGTCTCACTCTGGCTCAGGCTGATCTCGAATCTGTGAGCTCAGGCAATCCACCTGTTTCCACCTCCCAGAGTGCTGGAATTATAGGCATGAGCCACCATACCTGGCTTAAGGATCTAAATTTTTTAAGATGATCAGTCTGGGTGGTGCCTGTGGCTCAAAGGAGTAAGGTGCCAGCCCCATATGCTGGAGGTGGCCGGTTCAAACCCAGCCCTGGTCAAAAACTGCAAAAAAAAAAAAAAAAAAAAGATCAGTCAATGTTTCTATCACTATGTATTTTGTAATTATCCTTTCTTTCTTTCTCCCTTTCCTTTCTTTATCTTTTCATTTTTCAAGTCAGAGTTTCACTTTGTCACCCCGGGTAGAGTACCATGGTGTCATAGCTCACAGCAACCTCAAACTCGTGGGCTTAAGCAATCTTATCTCAGCCTCCCAAGTAGCTGAGATTACAGGTGTATGTTACCATGCCCTGCTAACTCTTTTTTTTGTTTTTTTTTAGACAGAGCCTCAAGCTGTCACCCTGGGTAGAGTGCTATGGCATCACAGCTCACAGCAACCTCCAAATTGTGGCCCGCTGACTCTTAAAAACATTTTTTGTACAGATGAGGTCTTGCTGTATAGTTGCCTACCACTACACCTGGCTAGTTTTTCTATTTTTTTTTTTTTGGCTAGGGCCGGGTTTGAACCCGCCACCTCTGGTATATGGGGCCGGTGCCCTACTCCCTTGAGCCACAGGAGCCACCCTAGTGTTCCTATTTTTAATAGACACAAGGTCTCACTCTTGCTCAGGCTGGTCTCAAACTCATGAGCTCAAGCAATCCACCTGCCTCAGCCTCCCAGAGTGATAGGATTACAGGCATGAGCCACCAGGCCTGGCCATTCTTTTTTTTTTTTCCGAGACAGAGCCTCAAGCTGTCACCCTGGGTAGAGTGCTATGGCATCACAGCTCACAGCAACCTCCAATTCCTGGGCTCAAGCGAGTCTCCTGCCTCTGCTTCCCAAGTAGCTGGGACTACAGGTGCCCGCTACAACGCCCGGCCATTTTTTGGTTGCAGCCGTCGTTGTTTGGCAGGCCCAGGCTGGATTCGAACCCGCCAACTCAGGTGTACGTGGCTGGCGCCTTAGCCCGTTGAGTCACAGGCACTGAGCCCTCTTTTTTTTTTAACTTTTTTAAGAGATAGAGTCTTTTGCTGTTGCCTAGGCTGGAGAGCCATGGCATAATCACTGTCACTTCTAACTCTAGCAATCTTTATACCTCAGCCTCCTGAGTGGCTAAGATTACAGGTGTATGTTATCATGCCCAGCTAACTCTTAAAAGCATTTTTTTGTACAGATGAGGTCTCGCTGTGTTTCCCAGGCTAGTCTCAAACTCCAGGGTTCAATTCCTCCTGCCTTGGCTTCCCAAAGTGCTGGGATTACAAGCCTGAGCCACTGTGTTTGGTCCTCTGATATCTTTTTTTTTTTTGAGACAGAGTCTCTCTCTCTCCTTCTGAGTAAGAGTGCTGTGGTGATACCTCACAGCAACCTCAAACTCTTGGGCTCAAAGCATTCCTCTTGCCTCAGCCTCCTGAGTAACTAGGACTATAGACATGCACCACAACACCCAGCTGGGTTTTGTTTTGGGTTGTTTATTTTTTAAGACCAAGTCTCACTCTGTTGCCCTGACTAGAGTGCCGTGGCATCATCCTAGTCCACGGCAACCTCAAACTTTTGGGCTCAACTAATCCACTGCCTCAGTCTCCCAAGTAGCTGGGACTATAGGCACCTGCCATCATATTTGGCTAGTTTTTCTATTTTTAGTAGAGATAGGGGTATCACTTTCCCTTAGGCTGTTTTTATTTTTGTTTTTGTTTTTTGAGACAAAGCCTCAAGCTGTCACCCTGGGTAGAGTGCTATGGCATCACAGCTCACACTAACCTCCAACTCCTGGGCTCAAGCGATTCTCCTGCCTCCACTTCCCAAGTAGCTGGGACTATAAGCGCCCGCCACAATGCCCGGCTATTTTTTGGTTGCAGCCCTCGTTTGGCAGCCCCAGGCTGGATTCAAACCCACCAGCTCAGGTGTATGTGGCTGGCGCCTTAGCCGCTTGAGCCATAGGCGCCGAGCCCCTTAGGCTGGTCTTGAACTCCCTAAACTCAAGCAATCCACCTGCCTTGGCCTCCCAGAGTGTTACGATTACAGGCATGACCCACCATGCCCAGCCTCTTATTTCTGATTTCTGATGCCAGTTTTATCATATATTCTTATATATATATACTGAACTTGTTTCCTTTCAAGTCTCTTTCACTGAAACAAAATGGCATATAAGCAATAACCAGAGCAGATGTGTTTTTCTTGGGGAACTGACACTAGGAATACTTGAAAACTTAGAATGATGCCAGTGCATAAAATTATTTTTGGAATACCCATGAAAATCATTCTCATTACTTTATAACCATTTTGAGTTTTGACAACTAGATCATTTAATTTTTTTTAGACTTAGATCTGAATGTGGTTTTGAGATGTTTCCAAAAATATAGTTTACTCTCAGAGGGCCAAAAAGGATACTCTAGACATAGGTTTTGAAGTTTTCTTGCAAATGATCTTATTTGCTCATTATTTCATTAAAGCTTAACAGTCAAGCGAGGTACAGTGGCTCATGCCTATAATCCTAGCACTTTGGGAGACTGAGGTGGGTGGATTACTTGAGCTAAGGAGTTTGGGACCAGCCTGAGCAAAATCGAGACCCCAGACCAGGTACAGTGGTTCACACCTATAATCCTAGTACTCTTCAAGGCCAACGCAGGTGGATTGCTTGAGCTCAGGATCTGGAGACCAGCCTGAGCCAGAGTAGGAATTCATCACTAAAAATAGCCTGGGGTTGTGGCAGGCACCTATAGTCCCAGCTACTCGGGAAGCTAAGGCAAGAGGAGCACTTGAACCCAAGAGTTTGAGGTTGCTGTCAGCTATGATGCCATGGTACTCTACCAAGGATGACAAAGTGAGACTTCTATCTCAAAAGAAAAAAAAAGCAAGTTCCCTACCTGGGCATTGTGGCGGGTACCTATAGTCCCAGCTACTTGACAAAAGGAATGCTCAAGCCTAAGAGTTTGAGGTTGCTGTGAACTATGACACCTTGGTACTCTAACCTGGGCAACAGAGTAGGACTCTGTCTCAAAAAAAAAAAAGAAAAAGTGGTTCCTTAAGAAAAAAAATTTTTTTTTTTGAGACAGAGCCTCAAGCTGTCACCCTGGATAGAGTGCTATGGCATCACAGCTCATAGCAACCTCCAATTCCTGGGCTCAAGCAAGTCTCTTGCCTCCGCCTCCCAAGTAGCTGGGACTACAGGCGCCCGCCACAACACCCGGCCATTTTTTGGTTGCAGCCATCATTGTTGTTTGGCCGGCCCGGGCTGGATTCGAACCTGCCAGCTCAGGTGTACGTGGCTGGCACCTTAGCCTGTTGAGCCACAGGCGCCCAGCCCATTAAGAAAATTTTTGATAAAAACATAGGATTTATTCATTAAGGAAAATTAGATCCGCATCTTAAATTCATTCATTTCTACAACCTATTGCCTGTAAGGCACTGTAAACTCTACACATAGTAATTCATTAAATGTAAAACATTCACAGTGTGGGTACTGGTTGATCTGTATTCACTGTAAATATCTTTCAGCTTTTCAGTATGTTTGACTTTTTTTTTTTTTTTTTTTTTGAGACAGAGTCTCACTGTGTCACCCTCGGTAGAGTACCATGGCATTATACCTCACAGCAACCTCAAACTCTTGGGCTTAAGAGATTCTCTTGCCTCAGCCTCCCAAGTAGCTGGGACTACAGGCACCCACCACAACGCCCAGCTATTTTTGGATGCAATTGTCATTGTTGTTCAGCAGACCCTGGCTGGGTTCAAACCCGCTACCCTCAGTGTATACTCACTGAGCTGGGTTTGACATTTTTCATGTTAGACCACCTGAGTGCAGTAGCATGCACTTGTAATCTCATATACTTGGGAGGCTGAGGGGAAGGATCCCTCAAGCACAAGAGCTGGCGGCTTGGCGCCTGTGGCTCAACGGGCTAAGGCGCCAGCCATGTACACCTGAGCTGGCGGGTTCGAATCCAGCCCGGGCCCGCCAAACAACAATGATGGCTGCAACCAAAAAATGGCCGGGCGTTGTGGCAGGTGCCTGTGGTCCCAGCTACTTGGGAGGCAGAGGCAAGAGACTCGCTTGAGCCCAGGAATTGGAGGTTGCTGTGAGCTGTGATGCCACAGCACTCTATCCAGGGCGACAGCTTGAGGCTCTGTCTCAGAAAAAAAAAAAAAAAAAGTACAGGAGCTGGAGTCCAGGCTAGCCAACATAGTGAGATCCTATCTCTTTCAAAAAAGGAAAAATCAACTGTAAATTTAGAAGAAACAATAAAAATGTAAATGAATATCTCTAGACAGGAATAATTTAAGTCTTTTCCTTATCTATATTTTTTCACTTTTTGTTTTAAATTGCAGATTAATGTGAGGGTACAATTAGGTTACAATGTTTGCATTTTTTTCTTTTTTTTGTTTTTTTATCTGTAATGTTTGCATTTTTTAGGTAGAGTCCCTGTTGTAGCTGTGTCCTGCGCCCAGAAGGTGTGCTTTATACCCTTGTATTTTGCCCATTATGTGGGAGCACACCACTCCCATTCCTTCTCTCCCTTTTCCCCTTCCCCCCATCTTGAATTGAATATCATCTACTAGCATATGAATATTGAGTATACTAGATACTTGCTTTTTCATTCTTGTGGTCCTTTACTAAAAATAATTTGTTTCAGCTCCACCCAGGTTAATGCAAAAGATGTGAAGTCACCATCTTTTTATGGTTGAATAGTATTCCATGGTATTCATATACCACAGCCTTTGTGTTCACCATAAGGAAGGAAGAAAACATACAAGTGAAGGTCCTATTTCATTCCTCAACTCCCCAACTGCAAGATTTATCATCAGGGTTTATGTCCAACTTTGTAATTTCACTGAGAAAAGTCAATTAGAAAAAACTATCTCCAACTAATTTAATATTGATAATTAGGAAGGACAATCTCAGAATAACAGTCTTGAGAAAATGGCAATTCCAGTTAATATTGACTTATTATTCTTCTCATCTCACAGAAGATGAGTAGAATTTTTTTCATAAACCTCTGATTTTTGGGTGGCGCCTATGGCTCAGTGTAAGGCACCGACCCCACGTACCGAGGGTTCTGGGTTCAAACCCGGCCCCGGCCAAACTGCAACAATAAAATAGCCGAGCATTGTGGCGGGTGCCTATAGTCCCAGCTATTAGAGAGGCTGAGGCAAGAGAATCACCTAAGCCCAGGACCTGGAGGTTGCAGTAAGCTGTGATACCACAGCACTTTACCGAGGATGATAGAGTGAGACTCTGTCTCTAAAAAAAAAAAGAAAGAACCTCTGATTTTCAAAATTGCTATTTTTATTTTATTTATTTTTAGTTTTTAGAGACAGAGTTTCACCTTGTGAAACTCTACCCTCAGTAGAGTGCTGTGGTGTGATTCTCTTTCCTCAGCCTCCCAAGTAGCTGGGACTACAGGTGCCTGCCACAACAGCTGGCTATTTTTTTTGCAGTTTGGCCAGGGCCAGGTTTGAACCCACCACCCTCAGTATATGGGGCTGGCACCCTACTCACTGAGCCACAGGCGCCTCCCCAAAATTGCTATTTTAAAAATGTTTACATTGACTCATTTTCCTCTACTCATTTTCTGGCTTTTAGTGCTGTGAGGCAGTAGGAGTTGCTAGTAGCCACTTACCTGTACAAGATACAGTTAGCTAAGTAGATTATAAAAGTGAATAAATAATTAAATGGAAAAGCTCAGTCAAGTTCTGCAAAACAAATAATGCTGTATCTTTTTAGGTCATATTCTTCTTTTTCAAAGCTTCTAAGTTCCCCATCACTTTTAGTTTAAAATTCCAATTCCTTGGCACAATATAAGATAGGCAGCTGCCATTGTCTGTGGCAAATTAATAGGGAAAGTGGTAGACAAAGACAACATTCATGAAAATACAAATTAGAAATAGAATAGTGCTCTCTCTTCTAAGGTGTGACCACGTTAACAGTGAAGTAAATTTGAGGCTGGTCCAAAGTGATCCAATTAGGCCCAGCGAGGTGACTCATGCCTGTAATTCTAGCATTCTAGGAGGCCTAGGCAGGTGGATTGCCTGAAGTCAAGAGTGCAAGACCAGCCTGAGCAAGAGCAAGACCCTGTTTCTAAAAAAAAATTGGTGGGCACCTGTAGTCCCAGCTACTTGAGAGGCTGAGGCAAGAGGATCATTTGAGCCCATGAGTTTGAGGTTACTGTGTGCTATGACACCACAGCATTCCACCAAGGTCTACAAAGTGAGACTCTGTTTCAATTTAAAAGAAAAAATGAGGGCAGTGCCTGTGGCTCAGTGGGTAGAGCGCCAGCCCCATATACCCAGGGTGGCCAGTTCAAACCTGGCCCGGCCAAACTGCAACAAAAAAATAGCCAGAAGTTAAAGGTTGCTATGAGCTTTGATGCCACAGCACTCTACCAAGGGCGATAAAGTGAGACTGTCTCTAAAAAAAAAAAAAAGTGAGCCAATAAGGTATCCGAGTATCTCGATTGTGCACGGTTACATGTCAAACTCTTTGTTCTATTTACCCCCTTCTCACTACTGCACTTGACTAGTCTTTTTAAATATAAAAGGAATTTGACAGTTACTCAGGAAGCTGAGGCAAGAGAATCGCCTAAGCCGAGGAGTTGGAGGTTGCTGTGAGCTGTGTGACATCACGGCACTCCACCGAGGGCGAAAAAGTGAGACTCTGTCTCTACAAAAATAAAATAAAATAAAATAAAATAAAATAAAAATAAAAAAGGAATTTGAGAATTCAACTAGAACTGAAGGTGGAGTTTGAGGCAAGTACCCAAGTCTTCATTGTTAAGAATGTGAAGCTATCCTCCGTAGCACAGTGCCGAGAAGAAAAATAAAATGCCTGGGTGCATTTGGCTAAGGCCTCTAGTCCCAGTATTCTGAGAGGCATAGATGGAAGGGAATACTTGAGCTCAGAAATTCAAGCAAGAGCAAGACCTCATCTCTACTAAAAATAGAAAAATTAGGCAGGCATGGTGGCATAAGCCTATAGTCGCAGATACTCGAGAGGCTGAGGAAAGAGGATCACTTGAGCCCAGGAGTTTGAGGTTGCTATTAGCTGAGCTGAAGCCATAGCACTCTAGCCTCAGTGACAGAGCAAGACACTATCTCAAAATAATAAAATAGAATTAAATTAAAATAAAGTAAAATAAATAAAAATAGTTGATTATGAACTAATGTCCTGGAAGTGACAATTAGAGGGAAGAATAAATTAATCCAGTTTGCTTCTACAGATAAAGCTAAGCAAACCTAAAAAAAGGGAGATAGAATTAACACCTCACTCCTATTGGTGTTAAACTAATTAAACTACTAGGCAAAACTGATGAAGGGATTAAAAAACAATATCAGAAATCATGTACAGATCCTATAGACATTAAAAACGTGAGAAGCTGTTAAGAAATATTTAGGTAAAAGAATTTGACAAATTTTCTACACATATCCCTTGAAAAACATAATAAATCTGACCCGGGAAG
>CAUYRH010060011.1:0-16590 GCA_963574655.1 Perodicticus potto | reverse complement strand
TTTTTTTTTTTTTTTTTTTGAGACAGAGCCTCAAGCTGTCACCCTGGATAGAGTGCTGTGGCATCACAGCTCACAGCAACCTCCAATTCCTGGACTCAACTGAGTCTCCTGTCTCCGCCTCCTGAGTAGCTGGGACTACAGGCGTCCACCACAATGCCCAGCCATTTTTTGGTTGCAGCCGTCATGTTGTTTGGCAGGCCCGGACTGGATTCGAACCCGCCAGCTCAGGTGTACATGGCTGGCGCCTTAGCCCGTTGAGCAACAGGCGCCAAGCCTGAAATCTTTATTTTAGCCCAGTGAGACCCATTTTGGACCTCCAGAACCACACATAAATTTGTGTTTACAATTTTTTTTTATTTTTTGAGACAAGAGCCTCACTTTGTGACCCTTGGCAGAGTGCTGTGTCATCATAGCTCACAGCAACCTCAAACTCTGAGGCTCAAGCAATTCTCTTGCCTCAGCCTCCCAAGTAGCTGGGACTACAGGGGCCTGCCACAATGTCTGGCTATTTCTAGAGATGGGGTCTTGCTCTTGCTCAGGCTGGTCTTGAACTCATAAGCTCAGGCAATCCACCCACCTTGGTCACCTAGAGTGCTAGGATTACAGATATGAGCCACCATGCCCGGCCTGTGGTGTTTTTAAATAACTATGCTAATGGTCATTTTTACAGTAAGAAAACTAATATACATTGGTAACTGATTTGTATTAATGCTTGCCAAATAATCATTTCCTTTTCAATTAAAATCTATTTTTATTTATTTTACTTTTTTTTTTTTTTTTAGAGACAGGGTCTCACTCTGTTGCCCTTGGTAGAGTGCTGTGGCTTTACAGCTTACAGCAACCTCCAGCTTTTGGGCTTAGGGTATTCTCTTGCCTCAGGCTTCCCAGTAGCTGGGACTACAGGCACCCACCACAATGCCCGACTATTTTTTGTTGCAGTTTGGCCGGGGCTGGGTTTGAACCCGTCACCCTCAGTATATGGGGCCGGTGCCCTACTCACTGACAGACAGGTGCCGTCTAAAAATCTGTTTTTAAACAACCCAAAATATGTCAGTCAAGAGAAAACAGAAATAGTGATAATTAGTGCTATGGTTAATCAGTTTACCTAAATGATTAATTTCACTAAATAACCTAAACTAAAAGAGATTAACTTTATCTCCAATGACTTACCAAAAAAATTAATGTTTCAAATATTATTATTCTTATTTCTGGTAGGTGAAGGTAATATAGTAAAGTGAACCATCAATCACACTGTTAAATAATATAACAAGAAAATGTTATTCTAGGGAACACTGTGATAAAGCAAGTTCTGGCTCAGCGCCTGTGGCTCAATGGGCTAAGGCGCCAGCCACGTACACCTGAGCTGGTGGGTTCGAATCCAGCCCGGGCCCACCAAACAATGACAGCTGCAACCAAAAAATGGCCGGGCGTTGTGGCGGGCGCCTGTAGTCCCAGCTACTTGGGAGGCGGAGGCAAGAGACTTGCTTGAGCCCAGGAATTGGAGGTGGCTGTGAGCTGTGGATGCCACAGCACTCTATCCAGGTGACAGCTTGAGGCTCTGTCTCAAAAAAAAAAAAGCATGTTCTAAATTTATCTATATGGGATCCAATCACTATACAGTTTGAAAACCAAATGTTAAAATACATCAACTATTGTTCTTACTGATCTAAATATAATTTTTGCTGAATGAAGAGCTAAATTATATTTATTTATTTATATATATTTTTTGAGACAGAGTCTCACTCTATTGCTCTGGGTAGAGTGCTATAGCATCACAGCTCATAGCAACCTCCAACTCTTGGGCTTAAGCAATTCTCTTGCTTCAGCCTCCCAAGTAACTGGGACTACAGGCGCCCACCACTATACCCGGCTACTTTTTTGTTGCAGTTGTTTAGTTGGCCAGGGCTGAGTTCGAACCTGCCACTCTCGGTGTCTGTGGCTGGTGCCATAACCACTGTGCTATAGGCGCCAAGCTGTGAAGAGCTAAATTTTAAAACTCTACAAAACATGGTTCAAATCAAATAAACTTGTAAATGATCAGAATACTAAATATTAGTGAACACTTACGAATAAATGTGATCCTAATAAGTGTGTTTTTGATGTAAAATGCCA
Source organism: Perodicticus potto (assembly GCA_963574655.1). Taxonomy (NCBI): domain Eukaryota; kingdom Metazoa; phylum Chordata; class Mammalia; order Primates; family Lorisidae; genus Perodicticus; species Perodicticus potto. The sequence continues at coordinate 14,478 of CAUYRH010060011.1, read as the reverse complement.
ATACTATGTTTTAGCTAGTGGTTTTCCCAAAATGAAATCTGCATATGTATCGGCTGAGACCCAGTTTATTCCTGGAGGTACAGGAAGAAATTTAGAACTTTAAACTTTTTTCCTTTGTCCTCTGTGTATGTTTTAGAATGTACATAATAGATCACTACAATAGTACATCTGTCATTTATAAATAACCATATTTTGGAGTGTCTTCTTATATTCTTTCTTATAGGAGTTGCATGATTGAAAAGTTGAGAGTATCTTTCACTAACAAGAACCACCAGACCACTGCCTCTATCACAGTCTTGTGCTTGATTCCGTTTTAAAAATGCACACACATGTAGTTTATTTTTTTTTTTTTTGGGCAGGGCTGGGTTTGAACCCGCCACCTCTGGCATATGGGACTGGCGCCCTACTCACTGAGCCACAGGCACTGCCCCACACACATGTAGTTTAAACAAAGATTTTCAAACTACAACTAAATGCAAGTTTGCCATCAACTTTTTTTTTTTTTTTTGAGACAGAGCCTCAAGCTGTCACCCTGGATAGAGTGCTGTGGCATTACAGCTCACAGCAACCTCCAATTCCTGGGCTCAAGCACGTCTCCTACGTCCGCTTCCCAAGTAGCTGGGACTACAGATGCCCGCCACAACGCCCGGCCATTTTTTGGTTGCAGCCATCATTGTTGTTTGGCAGGCCAGGGCTGGATTCGAACCCACCAGCTCAGGTGTACGTGTCTGGTGCCTTAGCCCATTGAGCCACAGGCGCCAAGCCTTATAATTATTTTCTATAATTCAACCTTTGTATCTGATCTCCATCCACCTGAAGAAGGACATCTTAATCTTCCTTTGAAAGTCATTCAGTCAATCCCATAATACAGTAAGTGCCCCTTTTCCTACTATCCCATACTAAACCCTAGAGCCCATACCATAAACTGCAAGGGCAAGTGCCTGCAAAGACCAGTGGTTCTCAACGCTCCCCTCCCTGCTCCATAACAGAACCACAATGGGGAGCCTTGAAAATGCCAATGCTTAGCTTTCCTTTAGAACAATTATTCAGAACCTTTGAGGGTGAGATATGAATATGGGTGCTTTTTAAAAACCCTTTGGGTCAAGGAGCAAAGCAAGATGGTGGACCTAAAGGATTGTTCAGCTGAGGTCTGCTAGAACAACTAGAGAAAAGGAGAGAACCCAGCCATACCTAGCATGGGGACCTTACCCAGAGTCAGCTCAGAGAGCACAGCAAGGAGGTGGTGAGCTGGATGCAGCATATGATGCTGAGTGATGGAAATCTGAAGAATTAGGCAAGTGATTGCAACCCACTGGGATTGGCTGCCTACTCCCCCATGGTGGTTTGGGACAGGAGGAAGCCTTTCTGGAGTATTCAGTTATTGGAGGAAGCTGTGCATTGAGTGGAAACCTTGGGAGAGTGGGCAGACTTGAACAGTATACAACAAGATTGGAGTGAATTGTCTTAGTTTGGTGACTGGTGAGGCAGTCATACTGAGAAAGTCTTGGTGGCCAGATGGCTGCCATTGTGGGAAAGTCATGAGAAGGTCTTAGTAGGGGCCTAAAGAATAGCCATCTCAATTCACCTTCCAGGATTAGAATTCCACTTTTGGGACAGGCTGAGGAACTCCCCTACCCCATGGAAACTGGAATCCAGGGGCACTGAGAGACCTGCCCCTGAAGAATACTTATGAGTTTTAAGATTCCAACCCTGCAGGGTCTGAATGCTGAGAAAACAATCAGGGGATCACTGAAGGCAACTAAGTTTGGAATTAAGGACCACAGAGGTTGCTGGCTGTGCTAGCTGTTTCCTAAAAAAACCACAGGTCTCAGTGACATATTGCAACATATTATCATCAAGAGCAAAGACTTCTGTTTATTTGGCTTTGCTCTGGCTGAGACCACTTTAAGACCTAGGCTCTAAGATAAAGTAATTTGAAGCAAAGGAGACAATGAGAAGGAAAAAGGAGAACAAGAAGGTGAACAAGAAGAAAGAACACATGAGGAGGAACCAACAGAAAAATTCAGGCAACATGAAAAGCCAAAACAGAGGAACTCCCCCAAGGGACTATGAGGCAGCTACTGCAGAAGACTCCACCTATAAAGATTTAATGGACTTGACATAAAAGGAATTTTAAATATGGATGATAAAGACAATAAAAGGAATGGACGAGAAAATGGAATAGACAGACCAAAAGTCAGATGAGAGATATGTAGGATATAGAAAGTATATGGCAGAGCTAAAGGAAATGGAGGAGACAACTGTGGAATGTAAAGATGCAGTAGAAAATATCAAAAAAAGGTTAGACCCTGGGGAAGAAAGAACCTCAGAACTAGAGGATAAAGTTTTTGAGTTAACCCAGGTAGTTAAGGAGGCAGAAGGGAAGAGAGAGAAGACAGAACAGATGCTTAGAGAACTATGAGACTCCCTGAAACATTCAAACATACAAATAATAGAGATTCCAGAAGGAGAACAAGATTGTCCCAAAGGAATGGAAGCCCTATTGGAGACTAACATAAATGGAAACTTCCCAAGTTTTACTAAAGACCTCGACACACTCCTTTCAGATAGATATTGAACCCTAGGTCATTTAAATTCAAACAGAGCCTCTCCAAGCACATTGTAATGAACCTGTCCTAAGTCAAGATGAAAGAAAAAATTCTGCAAATAACCAGGAGTAAGCACTGACTGACTTACAGAGACAGAGCCATTAGGATGACAGTAGACTCTACAACTGAAAACTTCTAAGCCAGAAGACCATGGTTATCCACCTTCAACATTCTTAAACAAAACAATGTTCAGCCCATAATTCTGTATCCTGCTAAACTTCAAAATTGATGGGGAAATCAAATCTTTTGTGGTTATACTAGCATTGAGGAAATTCTCCATAACAAGATCAGCTCTACAGGTAATACCTAGACCTATTCTCAACACTGACCATCACAATGGACCATCAACAAAGTAAACACTCAGAAGCTTCAAAATTTAGCTTCCACAATAGCACAAGGGATAAAACTAACCAATGGACTTATTTCACAAAATAAGATAAATAGAACACCACACCAATTCTCTCAGTAAAAGTCAATGAACTGAATTCAACACTGAAAAAACATTGGCTGGTTGACTGGATAAAAAAAAAGCACAAATCATCCATATGCTGTCTCCAGGAGACACACCTAGCCTTGAAGGACAAATCAAGACTCAGGGTTAAGGGATGGAAAACAGTATTTCAAGCAAATGGAAATGAGAAGAAAGGAAGGGTTGCAATCTTATTTTCAGATCCAAGTGGATTTAATGCAACTAAAGTTAAGAAAAACAAAGATAGATACTTTATACTGGTAAAAGTAATAAAACAAAGACATTTCAATTTTAAATATTTATGTACCCAACTTAAATGCTCCCAGATTTATGAAATAGACCTTGATGGGTCAAAGTAATATGATATCACATAAGACTATAATAGTTGGGGACTTTAACACCCCTCTGATTGTATTATTGTATATACAAATATACATAATTGTTCTAGGGTCACATTTAAGTTCTTTGTATCTTTGTATATTATATATACATTATTATATATACAATATACATAATGGTTCTAGGGTCACATTTAAGTTCTTTGTATCTTTGTATATTGTATGTACAAATATACATAATTGTTCTAAGGTCACATTTAAGTTCTTTGGATCTTTGTATATTGTATATACATTATTATATATATATAATTGCTCTAGGGTCACGTTTAAGTTCTTTGTATCTTTGTATGTTGTATGTACAAATATACATAATTGTTTTAGGGTCACATTTAAGTTCTTTGTATCTTTGTATATTGTATATACATTTTGTATATATAATGTTCTAGGCTCACATTTAAGTTCTTTGTATCTTTGTTTAGTCTCTGTTTAGAACATCTGTCTAGTTCTGTCAGAGGGGTGTTAAAGTCCCCAACTATTATAGTGTTGTATATACATACAATATATAGTGCTGTATATACAATTATGTATACAATGTATACAATACAATATTGTTATTGTATGTACATAATAATATATACAATACTGTATATGTCTAAATTAATAGACATGTACAGAACACACCATCCCAAAGCTAAAGCATATACATTTTTCTCATCAGCCCATGGTATGTACTCTAAAATCAACCACATTCCTGGAAGTGAGAAGAATGTAACCTAAATATTGTATGCTCATATTAATTTGAATAAAGTTTTTAAAAAATTGACCACATTCTTGGATACAAATCAAACCTCAGCAAAATTAAAATAATAGAAATTATACCTTGTATCTTTTCAGACCATAACACAATAAAAGTGGAACTCAACTCTAATAAAAACATTCATCCCCACACAAAGACTTGGAAATTAAACAACCTTATGCTGAATGATAGTTGGGTTCAGGAAGAGATGAAAAAGGAAATCATTAAATTCCTCAAGTTACCAAAACCTTTCCACAAGTTACCAAAACCCAAAGGATACGGCAAAAGCAGTCTCTTTAAAAAGAAAATTTATTTCATTAGATGCTTACATTCAAAAAACAGAAAGAGAGCACATCAACAAACTCATGGACCATCTTATGGAATTGGAAAAAGAGGAACAATATAATCCCAAACCCAGCAGAACAAAAGAGATAACCAAAGTTAAGTTACAGAGGAATGAAATTGAAAACAAAAGAATCATTCAGAAACAAAACAAAATGTTGGTTTTTTGAAAAAACTAAATAAAATCAATAAACCTTTGGCCAGATTAACTACAAATAGAAAAGTAAAATCTCTGATAACCTAAATCAGGCATAATAAGGGGGAAATAACAACAGATGCCACAGAAATACAAGAGATCATCTCTTGAGTACTACAAGACTCTCTATGCCCAGGGACTTGAAGAGAAACTTCTCTGAAGAAAACAGGCACACAACCTACAGACACATGAAAAAATGCTCATCATCCTTAATCATCAGAGAAATGCAAATCAAAACCACTTTGAGATATATATCATCTAACCCCAGTAAGATTAGCCCACATCACAAAATTGCAAAACCAGAGATGTTGGCATGGATGTGGGAAAAAGGGAAGGAACACTTCTGCACTGCTGGTGGGAATACAAACTAATACATTCCTTTTGGAAAGATGTTTGGAGATCACTTAGAGATCTAAAAATAGACCTCACATTCTATCCTTCAATTCCTTTACTTAGGTATATATCCAGAAGACCAAAAATCACTTTATAACAAAGATATTTGTGCCAGAATGTTTATCGCAGCCCAATTCATAATTGCTAAGTCATGGAAGAAGCCTAAGTGCCCATGGACGCATTTATGGATTAATAAATTGCGGTATATGTACACCATGGAATATTATGCAGCCTTAAAAAAAGATGGATACTTTACTTCTTACATGTTTACGTGGATGGAGCTGGAACATATTCTTCTTAACAAAGTATCTCAAGAAATCTCAAGAATAGAAATCTCAATCTCATAGTCCTACTGTGAAATCAATTTATAGCTTTCATATGAAAGCTATAACCCAACTATAGCACAAGAAGAAGGGGAAAGAGGAGAGGGAGGGGAGGGAGGAGAATGGGTGGAGGGTGGGTAATTGATGGGACCACACCTACAGTGCATTTTATAAGGGTACATGTTAAATTTACTAAGTGTAGAATATAAATGTCTTAACACAATAACTAAGAAAATGCAGTGAAGGCTATGTTAACCAGCTTGATGTAAATATTTCAAATGGTATATAAAACCAGTACATTGTACCCTATGATTGTATCAATGTACACAGCTATGATTTAATTAAAAAAAAAAAAGAAACTCTATTAGGAAATATGAAGGAAATGAAACAATACCTGATCACACACCCTCTTCTCCCTAGACTTAATCAAGAAGAAATAGATCTCTGAACAGATGAATTTCAAGAACTGAAACTGAAGAAACAATAAAAATTCTCCCAACGCAATAATGCCCTGGTCCAGATAGCTTCACACCAGAATTCTATAAACCTTCAAAGAAAAGCTTATACCCATGCTACAGAAATTATTTCAAAAACTTGAGAGGAAAGAAATCTTTCCCAACACATTCTACAAAGCAAATATCACCCTGATTACAAAACCAGAAACAGACCAAACTAAAAAGGAGAACTTCAGACCAATTTCACTAATGAATATGGATGAAAATTTCTCAAGAAAATCCTAGACAATAGATTACAGCTACACATTAAAAAAATGATTCATCACCATCAAGTAGGTTTCATCTCATGGATGCAAGTCTGGTTTAACATACACAAATCTATAAACATAATTCACCACACCAACGGAAGCAAAAACAAAGACCATATGATCCTCTCAATAGATGCAGAAAAAGCATTTGATAAAATTCAGCATTCTTTTATAAATAGAACACTTAAGAATATAGGCATAGGTGACACACTTCTTAATCTGATCAAAGCCATCTCCAACAAACTCACAGCTAATATTATACTGAAGGGAATAAAACTGAAAACTTTTCCACTTAGAACTGGAACCAGATAAGGTTGTTCTCTATCACCACTACTATTTGACATAGTACTGGAAGTTCTAGCCAGGGCAAACAGGCAAGAGAAAGGTATAAAGGGCATCCAAATGGGTACAGAGGAGGTCAAACTCTTGCTCTTTGCCACCAACATGATCTTAGAGAACCCCAAAGACTCAACCACAAGTCTCCTGGAAGTGATCAAAAAATACAGCAATGTCTCAAGATATAAAATCAATGTCCACAAATAAATAGCCTTTGTATATGCCAATAATAGTCAAGATGAGAAGCTAATTAATCAAGGACACGATTTCCTTCACAGTAGCTTCAAAAAAAATGAAATACCTAGGAATATACACAACTAAAGAGGTGAAGGACCTCTACAAAGAAAGTTATGGAACCCTATGAAAATAAATAGCAGAAGATGTTAACAAATGGAAGAACAGACCATGCTCCTGACTGGGAAGAATCAACATTGTCAAAATATCTATACTACCCCAAACAATCTACACATTCAATGCAATCCCCTTGAAAATATCATCGTCAAACTTTCAAGATTTGGAAAAAATCATTCTTCATTATGTATAGAACCAGAGGACACCCTACATAGCTAAGGCAATTCTTAGTAATAAAAACAAAGCCGCGAGTATCACCCTATCAGATTTTCAGCTATACTACAAGGTCATAGTGCTCAAAACAGCGTGGTATTAGCACAAAAATAGAGACACTGGCATTTGGAACTGAATAGAAAACCATGAGATGAAACTCACATCTTATAGCCACCTGATCTTTGATAAACCAAATAAGAACATACCCTGGGAAAAAGAATCCCTATTCAATAAATGGTGTTGGGAGAACTGGATAACCACATGTAAAAGTCTAAAAAATGAACCCACATCTCTTACTACTTACAAAAATTGATTCAAGGTGGATAAAAGATTTAAATCTAAGGCAAGGAAACTATAAAAATCTAGAAGAAAGTGTGGGGAAAACACTTGAAGATATCAGCCTGGGGGAAGATTTTATGAAGAAGACTTCCATGGCAATTACAACAACAACAAAAATAAGTGGGACTTAATTAAACTGAAAAGCTTCTGTACAGATAAGGCAATAACAACCAAAGCCAACAGACAACCTTCAGAAAAGGAAAAGATATTTGCATATTATCAACCAGACCAAAGCTTGATAACTAGGATCTATAGACAACTCAAATTAATCAACAAGAAAAGACTCAACAACCCTATATATCACTGAACAAGATACATGAATAGAACCTTCTCTAAAGAAGACAGATGAATGGCTAACAAACATGAAAAAATGCTCCTCCTAATCATCAGAGAAATGCAAATCAAAACTACACTGAGATATGACCTAACCCTAGTGAGAATGGCCCACATCACAAAGTCTCAAAGCTGCAGATGCTGGTGTGGATGTGGAGAGAAGAAAACACTTTTACACTGCTGATGGGACTGCAAACTGATACCACTTTTTGGAAGGAAATATGCAGAATCCTCAAAATACTCAAATTAGGCTTCCCATTTGACCTACAATCCCATTACTAGGCATCTACCCAGAAAAAAAAAAAAAAAAAAACCTTTAATCATAAGGACATTTGCACTAGACTGTTTATCACAGATCAATTTATGATTGCCAAAATATGGAAACAGCCTAAATGATCACCAATCCAGGAATGGATTAATAAGCTCTGGTATATGTACACCATGGAATTTTATGTAGCCATAAGAATAGGATGGAGATTTTACATCTTTTACATTAACCTGGTTGGAGGTGGAACACATTATTCTTAGTAAAGCATCACAAGAATGGAGAAATAAGAATCAAATGTACATAAATCTAATGTGAAGGCAGTAAATGAGCTAATGTGAGGGGGTGGTGGTAGGGGGAATGACCAAGTAGGGAGAGGGGAGGAGAGAAGGGGATGGGGGAATCACGGTGTATGGCACACTCTTGGGGTGGGACACAATCATAAGAGGCCTTTATCTAACAAATGCAATCAGTGTAACCTAATTCTTTGTACCATCAATGAATCCCAAACAACGACCACAAAAAAAACCCCTTTGGGTCATTCAGATCATTCTAGCATGTAGGCAGGGTTGAAAAGAACAGATTTAAAGCAAACAGCCAACAACTGGGGCCAGTTATCTACCTACAAAGTTTAACAAGAGGCAGAAGTATCCACCCTGCTGAAATTGCCATGATCCCAGCAGCATGTGCACCCGAGTCTGTAGTCTGTGAGTGTGTATGTATGTATGTGTGTGTGTGCGTGTGTGTACATGTGCATGTATATATACACATACATACAAAGATTAGGGAAAGGAGAGAAGGCAGGTTGAGGTAGTCAGGGTTGCCTGAGTGGAGAGTTGCCACGGAGCCTTCTCAAGAACTCACACATTGTCCTCACATGACAGCGGACATATGGAGGCCTGGCACCCAGAAGCATGGAGGGCCAGATGGTGTTGTCCAAGGGACCAGCAGCAACCACAAGAAAGTATGTTTGTAGTGGCAGCCAGGGAAATGCAGAGAATCTGCCACCTGTACCCTCTCCCACAACAGCAAGGGCTTGAAGGGGGAGAGATGGTGTCTCAGGGCTCAGTCCAAACCTTCACAATGCAACCAGATGGGGTCTTGGCTCACTGTGCTAGCAGAAAAGGAGAAGGCAAGATTCCAGCGAAATATGAAACTAAACTGGACTGAGCATTAACTAAAAAAAGATTAGAAAATGTGAAACCTGTTTAAGATACCACTATGGGATGGGAGATTCAACAGTACAGAGCTGATTGAGCACTAGGATTGAAGGGAAGAACATATTGTGCTTATCCTCCTCCTTGAGTGGACACCACTTCATACACTAATATGTTTTAGTGTTTTCTTGGTCACATTAGGTTTACACCCTATTGTTAGTGGATTTTTCTCAGGATCTCTCCTTCCCATCATCACTGAGGAGACATTTCTGCTCCTTGGCAGTCAAGTAGACACTGGGCATAAGGAGAGGGGTGCAGAGTCCATCCCATGGCCACTCCTCTGACCTTACATCACTTTCAATTCATGTGTCCGCACTTTATCTAAACCCACACTTGCAAACTCTCTTTGATATGGCTGCCAGACCCCTTAGCTGAATCCCCTGACTCCCTGAGCATAAGGAGGGTAGCAGCTCTCCCAAGAGCAGGTGGGCTACGGGAGGCTCAGGGGCTCTCTTGCAGCTCTGCCTGCTTTTGACATTCCCGAGCAGCCATGAGCAGCAGGCCAAGATGTGGTATCCACTTCACAGAGATTCTCACCTTTGCTAGTTCTTCCTGCATCCTTTCTTCTCATTCCTCTCCAACTGGGAGAAGCATTTTCAAGTCTATGCAGTGGTAGCTGAGAGGTAAGGGAAAGAAAAATGTTCCCTCTCACCATGCATTTTCCCAAACTTGTCTATCCTACACCTGTACCAAAGCTTTTGAAGTTAACAGGTAAGAATTGAAAATTTTGTTCTTTATGGAAAGCTTCCCTAAAGAAGAAATGCCTCCATTCTAGCTCCCCAAATGAGGAAATATCATGGAATAAAAAATAAATTGGCTTCATATCACTATAAATATGGCTCTGTGAGTGGTATGGAGTTGGCAGCTTGGACCACCAGCCTGCGTAGAGGCTTAGTGCTGGTCCCACAGCCACTGGACGCTTCCTTTCCACAGCCCCATCTGCTCTTGCCTCTTAAAATCAGAGAAAACTATGAATGTAAACCAACAGAAAACAGTGTCAGAACAATAGAAATCAATAATCATGTGCAAGAAAATTAATATTATTTGTTACAAATTTGTACATAGTATGACAAAATGCAGCAAAAGATGAGTCTGGTGCTTTAGAATATGTGAAAGCTGCTGGTAAATAACTACTTTCCTCAATTAGGAGATATAACAAAAGATATATCTCTTACAGGAGATGCAGAACTTGTCAAAGAATCCTGTTGCTTTTAGTTTCTCATTATTATGAAGAAAGCTGCTATAAGCATTCTGCACAAGTCTCTCTGTGTTGACACAATTTTTAATTTCTATAAACAATGCTTTCTTAACTTTGCAAGCTACTGCTTTGTCGGGTGCTATTTCTATTCAAATATGATCTAATAACACAAGATGATTTTATAATATTAATACTAATCTCTGACTCCTTCATGTTAAATAAAGTTCATTTGGGCTAGGAAAATCCATTTTTATCTTCCCTCCATTTATTGTTCACCAGCAAATGACAACTGGCTGTCAGCTTGGGTGTCAAGAAGACACTAGACATCAGAGGGTGCTAACAAACTGAAAAGTGTACGTATACCTTGTGGAAAATGGGCAGCCAGTACTCAGCTTCAACCGGTTCATCAGGCAGACACAATATGCCAAATCTTCTAATTTTTCAAAAGAAGACAAAAATGTTTTTTGTGCATGTATGTAATCTTTTAAATTTAAATGTTGGCCAATAAAACACACAGAAAAGTTAAGTACTGGTGTATCATACTAATGCTATTCAGCATGTTAGACAATTCAGGATAAAACGCAATTGCAGGTAAAATTTGGCCCAATGTTCTTTAATTTTTAGCTAAGATTTTGGTTCTCAAACCTGAAAAACATGACTTTTTGGCTTTTTTAAAAGAGTGCATGTGGGTACAATGCACATATTCCGGGTGAGGGACACACTCATCACTTTAACCTAAAGTGTACAGAACAAACTATGTAACCAAAACATGCTACCCCTGTAATATTTTAAAATTTTTAAAAGAGAGAGAGAAAGTGAGTGCATGCTTGAGCCCCATCGCAGATTCTGATTTAGTAGATTTGAGCTGAATCCTGGGCATTTATGTGTATTTTTGAAGAGCCAGAGTTCATTCTGGTTCACAGATGGGATTAAAAAGTAAGAAACTAAATTCCAAGTATCCAGTGTCCAGTCACATTTTCCAACTTCAAAGCTACGTTCCTAATTCTCTGAATTCTCCCCAGGCTCAGTTTACCTGATAATGAAAATAGTCTTATGGATCTCAGCAAGTTGTAATTGTGACACATACCTACACACTCACACAAATAAAGCTGAACGTAGGGAGACATTTTTTCTAATTAACTCAAATAGCATCCAATTTTTCTGTATACTATTTGAGGACATTATAACTGCAGACCTTTCTGGAAGAAACTCAATTATAAATAAAGGATGTTTATATATGGGTTGGTGGGAATTTCTTATTCACAAACATAATAAGCATCAAAGTAAAAATATGTCCTAAAGCAAGAGAGACAAGAAAATAAGTGGGGAAGACAGATAAAAGAAACATTATGTGGATTTTTGTACATAATTTACCAGGTAACAGAAATCTTGTGAGATAAGCAAAAAGACTATTGGGACACTAAGATTCCTAACCTGCAATTCTTGCCCTGTCAGATGAATGTGGACTTAAAGCGAATAAGGTAGGAAGGTATTGTGCGAGAAACATATATCAGATTTCCAACATCCTCTTGAAAGCCCAAAACAAATGGATCTTTATGAAAAAATAGACACAGAGCCAGTAACCAGATCCTCTCATCATTTGCATGTCAAGCTTCTAACTTTCAGTCATGTGACAAGCAAATGGAGAAAAATTGGAAATAACCATTAACTAGGTTGGGGAGGAGGAAGGCAATTATAAGAACATTGATTGAGGGTCAAAAGACTGCAGGGCAGATACCAGTTCTTGGTGAAGAAACCTGAAAGTCAAAGTTGAAGAGAGTGGCAATGATGAACATTGATGCCACAGATATAGCCATACCCAAGTATCAGATCACCTTCACCTTGGTGGTCTCTGGATTTGAATGCATCACTGGCATCATTGGGAATAGCTTCATTACGGCTATCTATGGGGCTAAGTGGGTCAAGGGCAAACGACTCCCGACTGGCGACTGCATTCTGCTGATGCTGAGCTTTTCTAGGCTTTTGCTACAGATTTGGATGATGCTGGAGAATATATACAGTCTACTATTTCCTTTAACTTACAACCAAAACACAGTGTATGTACTCTTCAGAGTCATCATCATGTTTCTGAACTATGCCAACCTCTGGTTTGCCACCTGGCTCAATGTCTTCTACTGTCTTAGAATTGCAAACTTTACTCACCCTTTGTTCTTCACGATGAAGAGGAAAATCATAGCACTGATGCCTTGGCTCATGAAGCTGTCAGTGTTGGTTTCCTTTGGCTTCAGCATTTTCTTCTATAAAAACATCTTCAATGTATATGTGAATAGTTCGATTCCTATCCCCTCCTCCAACTCCACTATGAAGAAGTTATTCGCTGAAACCAACATGGCCAACCTGACTTTCTTCTATAACCTGGGGATCTTGTTTCCTCTGATCATGTTCATCTACGCAGCGACCTTGCTGATCCTCTCTCTCAAGAGACACATGCTACACATGGAGCGCAATGCCACAGGCACTAGGGACCCCAGCATGGAGGCTCACATGGGCGCCATCAAAGCCACCAGTTACTTTCTCATTCTCTACATTTTTAACTCAGTTGCTCTATTTCTTTCCATGTCCAACATCTTTAGCATTTACAGTTTCTGGAATAGTTTGTGCAAAATCATCATGGCTGCCTATCCTGCTGGCCACTCCTTGCAATTGATCTTGAGCAATCCTGGGATGAGAAGAGCCTGGAAGCAGTTTCAGCACCGCATTCATCTTTTCCTAAGAAGACAGACCTTGTGATGGATCCAGGGAGGACTAGGAGAATAGTCCAAGCAGCTCTGCCTTATTCTTCATCTACACCTCTCTTTTTACTCATCTTTTCTCCCCAAAATTGTTTGGATAGTTCCTCGCAGGTAATTGGATTCTCTCATAAATGTGAGACTAAATTTTTAACTTGATATTCTAAGTAGAAATAACTAAGAATGTGAAGATGGACTTACAAAAGCTCCTTCATCTATGCTCATTCATATCCTGCCCTGAGCTCTTTTCCAATTTCTCTTCCCCCTGAGCCTTAAGGAGCAGGTTACCTGTTTGGTTTGACTTGTATGATCTCTGTTTGTTGTCTGTTGTCAATTGAGCCTGCTCTAATTTTTAAGGATGTCTTGGTCTACATGAGAAATTACTGGGTCACCCCATTTAAGACACCCTAGTGACCCACAGCTAGGGAAAGGAGGGTCAGTGAAGAAAAGCCCATGCAGTCTAAGAGGTAGCAAAGTAACCATAGTAGCTATAGAAAAAGAGGATTCCAGAAAAAGAAAAGGCTGCCCGAAGTTATCAAGTGCTGCAGAAGTTTCAAGGGAAGTGAAGGGTGAAGAAAGGTTTGAGACTTGACTAAAATGAGGCCATGTATACTATTAATGAACTGATAGGATGACATCCAGATTCCAGGAATTTCTGGATAAAGTAATGTAGAAAGAAAGGGAGTGTGTAAAAACAATAATTTAGGAAGTTGTCTAGAGATATAGTTGAGATACAGGATGGCAGGTGCACACACAGCTGGTCAATTAAATGCCTTTTCTCTCCAAATGGGAGAAAGTGAGCTAGAAGCAGAAAGAAAAATGAAAGAGACCAAAGAAAGTGAATGTGGGTTTTGCCCTGTTCTTGCCTCTGTAGCATACAGGTGGCACCTGTGCCTCTGGCTTTACCAGTTCTGGGTTACCTTGAAGTAAATAATGGGGCAAGAGCAGGTTACCAGGGGGTGGCCAGCAAAGAAGGGAAACATTATTCTTTATTGCTACTCTTCAGCATCGTCTCAAAGCATTGTTCACAAAATAAAGATACCCCATTCCTTAGATATCATGGAACTCAAAAGTTAGGAATTTGGGTTTTTCTTTTGTTGGGTATTTTTGAATCACAATTACCAAGGAAAATGTAAAAGGAATGCTATTGATCATACGAAGCTTAGATAGTTCCCAAAGGAAAGTGCACACCCCAAATCTAAACTCTGAGCCACTGGGATCTCAAGCATATACAGAGGGTACTAGAA
>CAUYRH010060007.1:0-57689 GCA_963574655.1 Perodicticus potto | reverse complement strand
TTGAGGACCCCTGTAAAATGGTCTCCCTAGCTAAATCAGCTCCCCGTTGGTATTCTCTCAAAGCACAATAGTTTTCTGAATTTACTTATTTGTGTGCTTCTTTATCTCATTTTAGTCTTTCTCACAGGACTATACACCTCAACCACAAAAAGGAGGTGTTTTTTCTTTTTTGTCATCACATTCCCAGAACATGGTAGGTACTCAAATATGTATTTAACGAAAAATCTATTTTATCACAACATTTTTGCTTCTTTACCTATGTTTCTCATTAAGCTAGCAGAGAATTGTATTTAATTTTATTGACTGTAATTAATACTGCCTTGGTTCAACTATTCTTGGGCTCAAATAATAGAGAAAAAACGCAAACTTGTATTGATTTCAGTACAGCCTTATGTCAGAAAAGCTAGGAAATTACTTAATTTCTAGGGCATAAATAAATGGGACAAGTATTTATGGCTTGTCCATTGTCTCCCACGAGCTAATGACGCAAGAGTGTATTTGTTAGCAACTTCCTATTTCTAGAAGAGGAGGTTGGGCATGTGTTAACAACGTTAAGCAACAAAGTGTAAATCAATGATTCCTTAGGAAATCTAAATCCTATTAGGTGTAAATTATCCTCCCTATAAACTAAGCTTTACACTGAAATAAAAAAAGTCAATAGTTTAAAATAAGAGATGTATTTTTAATATAAGATTTAATGTGTATTTTTCTTTTGCCCATCATGGCAACCCATATGTTGATATGAAATACACATTGGAACTACTGTGTTTTGGTAGCTCAAGAAAAAATATAATTAAGATTAAATGTAAAATTTGTAAGAAAATGTGGACATTTCATTATCTTCTTTTGATTTTAGCAATTGCTCCACTTAATATATCCTTCCTGACATAACTACCACCTCAAACTCAACAACTTCCGATTCACTATAATCCTCTACATCGTTGGTGGTGTGAAGATTAAAGCTTAGCCAATTAGCCACCCACTACAGCTGAGTTAATCACATAATCTTGGAGATGGTCACAGAGCAGTGGAGTATGCAATGATTTTTTTTTTCTCTCTTTACTAATTGTGAGACTTAGCAATGCTCTCAAATATAAAGGGCAGGACGGTTTTTAATCAGAAGCTGTGTCATTGCTTTATAAGTCAGGGCTTATCTTCTTTTAAGAGACATTGTTGCACAGAGATTTCTTTAACAAGTTTCCAAATACGCTAAATTAGTCAACCGTTGCTTATTTAGACCAAGGCTTACTGCTTTAGAATAAAGACCAGTAATCCATAAGGTAAAACTAAGATTCTGTCACATGACAGCTACACATTCAGTTATGTGAGCAGCATGTTAATGTTGGTTTAAAGAAAACGCTAATCCAGACTGAAGTTTGACAATACTTTTCTCCTCTTAATAAGGCCACATGTGAAGAAAAGGAGGGGCAGAAGGACTCCAGGAATGAGGGATGGGGAAGGAGAAAGGGAAGGAGGGTTGCAGAAAGCAAACGGGAAGGAAGGAAACAGAAGCAGGGGTTCTAGGAAGACAGGGAGGCTCCCCTGATCCAGGTAACTCCTGGTAGGGCAAACTCATCTTGTGGCATCGCGGTCAGTTATTATGGAGAGACTGATTGGCAGATTAACCCCAGTTCTCTAACAGTAAACGTGTTGTGGCAGTAGTCTAGCATTGGTGACAAAATGTGCCACAGAGAGCACGTCTAACATTCTAAAGTTCCGACAAGGCTTTCTAGCCAGTGTGATTCTACAGGTCATGAAGTAAGAGGAAGACACACGCCCTCCACCTCCAAGCGGCAAAGCAACCATCAAGAATTATGAGAAGCAAACACGAATGCCAGAGGAACCCAGGGGCAGACAGGAACTGTGGGGAGGACTGAAGGAATCTGGGAGTCAGAGAACCCAGAGAAACCAACTGGCAGAAGGGAGTGAGGCTTCTCCAAAGACACCGCTGATACTGGGAATGACTGTGCAGCCTGACAGTTGGGAGGCCAGAAGACACGGTCAAACTGTGAACCCAAACTGATCGAGTCTACAACTGGATTAAGACCCTCTCTAGAAGGCCAGGTCCAAGAAGAACTACTGGGTATGAGAAGTTGGGTATGTGGGAGGGGGTCTGGGATTAGGAGTATAGGCAGCAAAAGTGACTCTGACATAGGCAGATGGATGAAATCAAAGACCAGTAACTGACCCTCAAATCTAAGAGAATCTACTTCACCAGTCTACTGTGGCGTCAGCATTCACTGGTTCATTAATTCATCTATACACTTATGCTTATCTCCACTAAGTCCTCCTTGACTAGTTAGATCAACTCTGTGTCTGTTCTCATAGCCCTTAAGATTGCCAAGGGATGTTTTTATTCATTATTATAAAGATGGGGGTCTCACTAGGATGCCCAGGATGGCTATGAACTCCTTGGTTCAAGAGATCCCCCTACTTCAGCCTTGCAATCATTTTCCTTCTTTAAGGCAATCAATATCTAATTGCCACAACAGTTTCCTACTCTTAGCCAGACTCCAAGTCAGCTGGAATGGACCATCACTGTGTGTTCCGTCCACTCTTACCATCTTTAAACCACTCTATGAGACAGTTCTCCTCAACAGTGTTCACAGACTTTTTAAACAGAATCCTTCTGGAAGCTCATTCTGTTCTACTAGTCTACATTTCTGTTCCTCAACAATAAAGGATACAATATGTGGCTGCTCTCAGTTTCATCCATAAGCCCGGCCAGTGACCTTATTTCAACCCTCAGGATGTGGGTTACCTGCACTCAGTTTCTCCTCAGTCTGGGCTCCCTGTGCCCTGCCACACCAACCGTTCGCCAACAAACCAAAAAGCAACAGCTGTAGGCCCACCATGTGGATCAACCTTCCAGGCAGGAAAAGAGGCCGTCCTAGGGGGCAGGACTCAAGAGCTCTTCAGAAGGCCACCACCCGCCCACCCCCCTGCAAAACAAAACACCCTCCACTAAAGCTGCCAAATTCCCTAAAATTCTCCCAATCTACTTTGGTTTAAATCCTAAGGCTCCAATTAAAATAGCTCCAGAAAACAAGTCACTGCCAGCCATTTACGCCACTATTAGAATTAACATGAAACTAAAAAAAAAAAAAAAAAAAGAATTAACGTGAAACTAATGAGTAATCTAACATTTACTAATATGCCAGTAGCCAGCAAGCTGGGTGCTATGGGAAGAGGACACAGAACAAAACTTGGAAGGGAAGAATGGGAGGGCAGAGGACCAGGTGCAGCTCATGCAACAAGGCTGCTCAAGGACACCAGCTCTCTCCAGAGCAGTGTTTTTCAACCTTTTTAATCTCACAGCACACTTGAACCTATAGTTAGAACTTTCATGGCACATTTAAATTATGATTAAAAAAAAAAAAGTAAAAATAAGAATATATTTACTGTGCTTTGAACTTCTTTCGAAAATAATTAATGATCTTTAAAAGTTTCCGTGGCACACCTAGACCCTCTCACGGCCCTCCAGTTGAAAATCACTCCTCTAGAGCACGCAGAGGGCATGGCAGGAGGGACGGGAGGTCTCTGAGGCAGCACGAGCTCCCTCCCTCCTAGGCTGATGGGGACACAAGGCTCCAGGAACATCATCTTGTATTAAGGTTTTAAAGTTTACAAAGCCCTTCTCATAGCAATCCCTTCATCTGGTCCTAACAACGATGAAAAGCAGGCAGAACATCCATCCCCAGTTTAAGGTCAATGATTTTGAAGCCCAGATGGTTGAGGGATAGTTAGCTCCAGAGCTGAGTCCCCCCTGATGTCTGGTTCAGAGTTCAGAGCTGAGGCTCAGCACCTGTGGCTCAAGCAGCTAAGGCGCCAGCCACATACACCTAAGCTGGCCGGTTCGAATCCAGCCCGGGCCCACCAAACAACAATGACGGCTGCAACCAGCTACTTGGGAGGCAGAGGCAGGAGACTAGCTTGAGCTGAGGAGTTGGAGGTTGCTGTGAGTTGCAATGCCACAACACTCCACCCAGGGTGACAGCTTAAGGCGCTGTCTCAAAAAAAAAAAAAAAAGAGTTCAGAGCTGAAATCCAAGCTGAGACTAATTAGAGCTTTAGAACTGAGACCCCTTTGAGCCTCAGTTTCTCTTTTGTGAAACAGGATATTATAAGAAAGCTTAACATAGTGCCTGACAGAAAACAAACAGCAGGCATAAGCTGTTAGTGTCATTACTGGCACCGTGTGTCACAGCACAGGTTCTGACTCTGCCACCTCTCAGAACCACCTGGGAGTCTCCTACAGCCTCTCTCCCCCCCAGGCCTTATGCCGGAGGGACGATTAATCTGACTCTGCATGCAAATAGTCCAGACACTTTCTGCAATGTGCATACAGATCACCCAAGCATCTGGTTAAAATGCAAGTTTTGATTCCCCAGGTCTGGGATGAGGTCTGAAATTCCAAAATCCTAACACACTTCCACGTGCCGCTGTGTATCAGCAGGTTGCACTCTGAAGGGCAAGGACACAGACGACCAAGGGGCCAGCAGCACTGACACCGGCAGACGACCAGGGACCACAGAACAAAAACACCACACAAGCTACGAAGACCTGGTGGTAGGACCAAAGGTCCTCAGAGAACCTAAATTCATTAAACGACAATGAATGAGAGAGGCGTCTGGCACAGAACACACTTCTCAAATGATAACTTACCATGTATCAGTAGAATTAAGTGTTTTTCCCCTTTGACGTCACCTTTCTACTTGACCCCTATCTCTCCAGAAAAGGCACTCCCATCCTAACCAGCCCTTATCCTCCTCACTTCTTTCAATGTCAGGGCCCTTCTTGAAAGATGTCACTTTCTTTTCATCTGGGATTCTCTTGCTCACCTGTTCTATGTCACAACCTGAATCACCACCTTTATCCCCTGACATCATCCTTGGATCTACGGGACCAGAGAAATATCGGGCATCACAATAAGCTGGCCCACCATAGGCTTCCGTCTTCATCTAAAAACCTTGCCCAGGACACTGCCAAGAGTATCACTCATCCCTCACTGGCTCCTTGGGTTTATTCCTTCACAGAAATGACTTAACATTTCATACAGCTTCCTGTATGTCGTAGTTTTATTGAAAGCCTGAGATCACCAGTTCCTAAGATGGGGATCAAGAGGAAAACAACTGCTTCGTCCTCTCCAACTTGTCCAAGGGCAGTGCTTTGAGAACCTGGTTAAATACTAGCATCACTGGGATTTCCCTGCCTCCACGTCAATCCCTCTCTGATTTAATTATCTGAGTTGGAGCACACCAATGCACAGGTGGGGTCAAAAACCACTGCCCTAAAAGATAGAGTATTTCCTATACTATCTTATTGGCCTAGGGCAGCGGTTCTCAACCTGTGGGTCACAACCCCTTTGGGGGTCGAATGACCCTTTCACAGAGGTCACCTAATATCAGATAATTACATGTCGATTCATAACAGTAGCAAAATTACAATTATGAAGCAGCAACAAAAATAAATTTATGGTTGGGAGTCACTACAACATGAGGAACTGTATTAAAGGGTCACAGCATTAGAAAGGTTGGGAATCACTGGCCTAGGGAAAGAATTTAAGACCCCACTGCCAATTATAGCAATAAAAATAAATGGGACCTGATCAAGTTAAAAAAGTTCTGCAGAGCTAAAAAATACAACCCATAAAGCAAATCTTCAAAATGGAAGAAAATATTTGCAAGCTACAAATCCAACAAAGGGTTGATCACCATAACATACAATGAACTCAAGCGTATCAACAAGAACCCCATTAAAAACTGGGTAAGCAACATGAACAGAAACTTTTCACAAGGACAGAAGAATGGCCAATATACACATGAAAAAATGCTCATCGTTCCTAATTATCAGAGAAATCCACATCAAAACCACTTTAAGATACCACCTAACCCCAGTGAGGATAGGTCACTTTACAAGGTCCCAAAGCAACAGATGCTGGGGTAGGTACAAAGAGAAGGGAACGCTCACGCCCTGTTGGTGGGAATGCAAACTCGCACGGCCTCTATGGAAAGATGTATGGAGAGTGCTCACAGAACTAGAGGTAGACTGTAGTACCAGTGGTTGAGCTGAGGAGGTTCACATGGTATTTAGACAGACCACAGAACAAACAAGGAACAAGGAACCCAAGGCAACCATGACATGCCCTTTACCGAGCTCGTGGCAGTCAGCAAACAAGCATGGGGGCGTCCACCTTCAGGCAGTTCATGGGGTCAGGCGAGCTAGCATAAAAAAAACCCCTACACCCCCTCCCCCGCCCAGGAAGTCCACCTTAGGATGTGCCTCAGAGCCTTACATAGCAGCCAGAACAATGGCTCAGAATCAAGTACTAATAACGGCATCAACTGCTTAATCATGATCACGATAACATGGAACCTGCTGGCTTAACCCTGGTTACTCAAAATAACCTAGCAGCTGATGACCTTCAGGTGAAAAGGCCTAATTAACTCATCTTCTCCACACTTGACCCCACTGGGGTTTCTTGCCTCACAATCGACATGATAAAGTCTTCCACAAGGGTCCCTGTGCAAGGTGTGGAGCACTGCATCCATATACAATGTTCACCACGACAGCAACGACAGCACAAGCTACAGCAAACAAGGCTCGCGGGCCTTTCTGTCCAGCACGTAGCAGTGATGTAGCCACAGGGCAACATCTCTCCAATGTCGGGGCAATCTCTCACCACCGCACTTTGGCTAGAGTGTCTGCTTCATCATTACCCGGATGGGCCAACAGAGTATATCTGGTGAGGTGATGCACTGTCACCTGTTTCTGGTGTCCCAGCGCCCATAGTTCTTGCCACATGGCCTGGCCCCACAATGGCCTATGCATAACCATCCAGTGGTTTAGGTGCCACAGGGCCATCTACAGGGTCAACCCCCGCAAAGCTAGCCCAGCTGTCTGTACAAATCACTAACAGCAATGGCTCTTTGGCAACCACCAGCTGCTTTGAGCCATTCCTGTGTCATACCAAATAGTTTCTGGCAGGTGGAAGGCTACAGCCACCCACCATGCAGGCTGCCCCCAACCTGACTCACCAGTATACCACACAACCTCAGGAATTGGGGCACACTCTCCTTAAAGAGACTAGATTTCACTCAACTGGGTGCTGTGTTCTGCACCCAGGCATCTGTGTAGGTCATGGGACCCAGTGCTTCCTGCCCAACCTATAATGGGCTGCGGCTGCGGGCACTGCACTACTCTGAACATACCCCCCACTTCACCAGGTTGGCGTCTGTGCTGTCCCACTGTGTGGCTCAGTGGTCCAGTCCCGTACTCAACCTAGAAAAGGGTACATGGTGTAGGCAGTCACAGGGGCGAGGGCAGTGATACTCTCCACTGCCAGGAAGGCCAGCTGATCCTCCATGCAGCCTCCGACTTCTCTACCAGCTCCTTACTGACCTTGTGAGTTGCCGCTGGAGTTCGGCTGACTCTCCACTCTGCTTGCTCTCCACCTGGCCTGTGGTCTGGTTCAAGGCATTCCTCAGGATGGAGTTTTCCTGCTACAGACACGCCACTTGAGAGTTGGGGCCATTCTGTAGTTGTTCCTGAAGAATCCAGATCTTACCTGGTTGGGGGACCCTTCTGACTTCTTATGTTGACTAGGAACCCCCTCTACCTTTTTCTCTTCCAGCAGGAAATCCTGTAAGCAAATGGCTCACACACCTGGCCTCTTAGCCTTCCTTAATGCTGCTTCTTCATTCTTACTGTTTCAGGGGTTGGAACAGCTACTCTGGAGTTAGTTCTTGCCATAATTCTAACAGCAGGGTGTTGGGTTTCCCATCAATTTTCTCTCGGTCAACCCCTGTTGACAAAAGGTCTACTCACATCTGAGTGCACATGACCTTCACTGGTTTTGCAGCTTCCCCTCCATGTAGTGCTTTATTACTAGCTCCCCAAACTCCTTTTTGCCACATGGCCTCTGCCTCCCCTAGATCAGCTGTGGTGCTAGTTTCGTCATTTATTGGTCATCCTACATAAGGTGCCAATATTGCCAAGACCCAAACAGGGCAGAGCGGACTCTGCAGCACAGTGTCCCTCGTGCCAGCCGTAAAGCATTCATCAGACATGGCATTCTGAATACCCAGTTCTCAAAGAACCTGATTCAGTTCCAAATAGTTGGATGGCTAGTAACTAACAAGACCTAGTAAGTCCCCAACCTTAGTCCACACAGTACAGACTGTAGCCATGACCCAGTCCAGCAAGGAGTAGGTATCTTGGCCAACTGGCAACAATTCTGCAAGCAGTGCTGTAAGGATGGCTGTCTCAGGACAGAAGCTAATTTCTCCACCTATAAGACATCCAGGACAATGCCATCCACCCCTAGATCCCATAAGTGCAATATCCAGGAAGTCAGAACATTTCTGCCTAAACTGTTACCTGGCTCCACCAACTCCATTTGAGTATAGGGAGGAAAGGGGGAGTGTTCAGCTACTCATGGGGATGCACTGCCCGCCCTCCTGGGACCCTTGGTTGTTGCATTTTACCTTTTCTGTTGCCACTGACCATGCCCTAAAGCAGATTCACCCTCCTCTTCCAAGAAGTCAACACCACCGCCACAGGTGGTGATTCTATAAGTCACACTGCAGGGCCTCAAGGAGCCACCTGTCTCCTCCAGGGCCCTGCCCTGCTGTAGTTCAGAGTTCCCAGAGTTCCCAGACCTGTGTTGACTCCCAGGACGTTGCTCAGTCTCTACTTGCAGAGTTGTAAGAAATAGCCAGCCCACAATCCCCACTTTTCTTTGCAAAGGCTTCTCCCACGGTGAGGAGGGTCCCTCTGACCTATAGTGGTGTCCCATCCACATCAGGCCACTCCTGAGGATCACCAAGGTGGATAATAGGCAAGCCACTAAGTAACACATACTCACTGCAGGCCCCTCCACCCCGTTTATTCCCCCTCTAGGGGTACAGAAGGCTCCATACCGGTCTGTGACAAAGCCTGCCAATGACGTCAATTGTAGTGCTAATTGAGGTTGAGGCTGAGGAGGCTCTCATGGGATTCACACAGACCACAGAAAAACCAAGGAGCCCAAGGAGGTTAGGACATGCCCTTTATTCAGCTCACAGCAGCCAGCAAGCAAACAAGGGGACATCTGCCTTCATCCAGCTTATGGGGGCAAGTGAGCTAGCATAAGAAGCTATCCACTCTCCCACAGCCACACATGTAGGAAAGCCTCGGAGCCTTATCTAGTGACCAGAACAGTGGCTTGGAATCAAGCACTAATAAGAATAATGTCATAGTAATGATGACACTTAGAAATGATTACTTGCAATATGGCACCTGAAGGTTTAATCATGGTTACTCAAAATAATCTGGCACCTGCTGGCCTTCAGGTGAGAAACCCTAATTAATTCATCTTCCCCCACACAGATCTACCATTGGACCCTGCAATCCCACTACTAGGCATTTATCCAAATGAAGAAAAGACATTTTATCATAAGAACATTTGTACTCAAATATTCATAGCAGCTCAGTTCCCAATCATAAAGATGTGTAAATGACCCAAGTGCCCATCAACATACGAATGGATTAATAAACTGTGGTACATGTATACCATGGAATCCTCTTCAGCCATAAAAAATTGTCTTTTTGTACCCACATATTAATCTGAAATTTAAAAAAACAAACCCATTACACTTGGAAAGCTATATTATTCCTAATTAGGGACTAAACAAGAACAAGCTGCCTCACCACAACAGGTGCATCACCCATAGTGTGGAAGAAGAGAGGCTGGTTTCTATCCTAAGCTCATTTTTCCTCTGTAATGGTTCCCAGAAGGAGGTTAATGGAGTTCTAGAGGTGGGAGGGGGTGCAGGGGTCAGGAGAGGCCAATTCTAAAGATGTAACAATTGATGATCCATTAACCTCAGCCCTGGAAAGCTGGCCCACTTCTCCCGGTTTCCCAACAGAGCTGAGTTCAAAGCAGCTGTCAACTCTTTGGAGTGTGAATGACTCACTGGCAAAGAATGGGTAGAAGAGCCCAACTCCTGCACCCCTCTACCTCCACGAGCTCCAGACCACAATCTTATTATCAGGACACATTTTTTCAACAAGCTAATTTAAAAGAAAAAAAAAAACCTCATTTTCCCACACAAATAAGGAGTGACTTCAAAAGTTTATAAGGCAGCTAACAAAGCATAAAACTCAACCAAAGAATGCAAAAGAAATTTCTGACTTCATCTGGATTCCACCTAAGTATTTTCTACCCAAAATGGGATTCGGCTGAACATAAACCGTTTACTGTACCTAGAAAACTAATGAAAACTGAATTGAATAGAAAACTGTAGTCAAAAACCATAAACGGACAGAATATATTCCACCAGTTAAGGAAAGTAAGCCATTTGGGAAAACAGCTGTAATATCTGCAAATAAATCTTCACCCACCAAGTAATCCCTGTAAACAAAAACATCCTACCTGATTAGATCTGGTTCGGCACCCTCATTCTTAAAGGATGCCAGAAGTAGTCTCTCTCGAGTTACGAGATCATCCAATAGGTTCTGTCTTCGATCCCCTTCAAGTTGTGTTCTGCAGACATCTTGTTAAGGTCCAACAGTAGATGAATTGCCTCATTTTACCTGTTATATTATTAAGTTAACTCTTTAGCAGTGGCTTTTAAAGTCTCTAATCACTACTGTTCCGAAAAGATGTGAACCATTCCTCTGATTTCCTTGTTCTGACCTTCAACTTCACTCCTTCAAGTAAAGGATCTTGACAGTACCCCTGCAGAGGGACGTACAAGCACTGATATCCCTACACAAGTTCTTTCCCTGAGAAAGATACCAGGTAAATGGTGTCTTCCTCACAGTGACCAACATTTAAATGACTTTTCCCATTCAGGTTTTGAGTTATAGGTGTTGGTGTTCGGGGTGACATCCTACACATTAGTATCCTAAGATACTCTATTTCAAGGGGGGGGTCATCTCTACATTGCCCTCTCCCTTCCATGTTAACACCCATTAATGTACCTAAAATATACTATGTAAAGTGCTACTTTATGCAACAGATTTGCTCTAAAAATTGTTACCATCAGCTCATTATTTAAATATATCGCATGATCTTTAAAGAAAATTCCAAAAAAATCATATTTTAAGGTCTGAGTCTAGTAAGCCAGCTGGACTAGTGAGTTTTAGTCCTATTTGGACCAATATCTATGACCTTAAAGCAGTTATTTCACCTTTTTGGATCTCTGTTTCTTTATACATATCATCACATAATCTCCAACACTCTTCCAGCACAATTCACAAGACATAGTTTAAAAAAAAATTAATCAGGACTAAATCCTATATTTCATATACTGGCTTTTTTGAAGCAAACTATTCAAGTTCTGCTAGGCTGAAATATACGTATGTGCATATGTGTGCTAAAAACAAAGAAAACATTGAAGGAGAAAACTTTTGCCATAAAGAGTACAAGAAAGCTAACACTTTTGGAAGAATGTATCTGACATGAGATATACAAAGTGAGCACAAAAATTATTCAATTTTATCAAACTTTTACTTTTTTATTAAATGGCCTTTGTTTTATGAGAGCTGAAACACTGGTGGTTCAAGGTAGGCCTGGCCACAGTTACCTAGTGAGACTGCTACTTCGGATTTATAAGTACTTTTCTTTTTCCAAGGAATGAATATAAAACATTGTTTTAATACTTGGACCCAAAAAGTATCTGCGAAATTGTCAGAATCAAGTAGTAGCATCAACATTACCTGGGTGAGAAAACCATTGTCCAGGGAATCTATAATTTTTGTTGCTAATTTGGCATATGAAAGAGCTACCTAGCTAGCAAATCAATAAACAAACCCAGGATAAAATTCTTTATAGTAACCGACAATAGTTAGAAAAGTCATAAATTCCCCAAACCAAGGTATCTGAACAGTGTTAGAACCTTTACATATTATACAACAATAAACCAATTCTCTCAACAATCCAGAATGCCACATTTTCCCATTTTCCTGAGTCAAATTACTATCATTACTTTTCCATTTCCTGCTTGACAACAGTAAGAACCTCATCTTGGAAACTATGAAGTAGCAAGAGTATCAAAGAAACAGTGGCCTTGGCTCGGCGCCTGTGGCTCAACCGGCTAAAGCACCAGCCACGTACACCTGAGCTGGCGGGTTCGAATCCAGCCCAGGCCCGCCAA
Organism: Perodicticus potto; assembly: GCA_963574655.1. Classification (NCBI taxonomy): domain Eukaryota; kingdom Metazoa; phylum Chordata; class Mammalia; order Primates; family Lorisidae; genus Perodicticus; species Perodicticus potto. The sequence goes on along the minus strand of CAUYRH010060007.1, from coordinate 45,550 downwards.
ACAACAATGACGGCTGCAACCAAAAAATGGCCGGGCGTTGTGGCGGGCACCTGTAGTACCAGCTGCTTGGGAGGCAGAGGCAGGAGACTCGCTTGAGCCCAGGAATTGGAGGTAGCTGTGAACTGTGATGCCACAGCACTCTATCCAGGGTGATGGCTTGAGGCTCTGTCTCAAAAAAAAAAAAAAAAGAAACAGTGGCATTAAATACTTCCTCTGTATTAATAAAAGGGCCAAACAGTAGCCTTCTGTTCAATGCAATATCAAGAATAAACATCAATGTGTTTCAAATTAATAGTAAATTGTCAGTAAGGTAGAAGGTTTTTCTATTTCTTTTTAATTTTTTTTATTAATTAAATCATAGCTGTGTACATTAATGTGATTATGGGGTACAATGTGCTGGTTTTATATACAATTTGAAATACTTTCATCAAACTGGTTAACAAAGCCTTCACCTTATTTTCTTAGTTACTGTGTTAAGATTTATATTCTACACTTACTAGATTTAACACGTATCCTTGTAAAATGCACCATAGGTGTGGTCCCACCAATCACCCTCCCTCCATCCATCCTCCCCCAGGTTTTTCTATTTGAAAGAAACGCCTCAAAAATTAAAACAAGTAATCACAAGACTTATACAGGACAAAATGGGAATTTTAAGTTGTAGAAACTATTAATCACATCACAATACAAGTTGACCATCCCTAATCTAAAAACACCAAAATGCTACAAAATCTGACAAGACACAGTGGAAAATTCCACACCTGACCTCATGTGACGGGTTGCAGTCAAAACACAGGTAATAGTGTATAAAGTGACCTTCAGGTTGTGTGTATAGCTTTAAGGAAACATAAATGAATTGGTGTTCAGTGGGTCCCTTACCTAGGATAGCTCCTTCGTATCCACAAATATTTCAGAATCCAAAATATGAAACACTTCTGGTCCCAAGCATTTCCCATGAGGACACTAAACCTGGACCAGCTAGTCTTGCCTTATGTCTAGTTCATCCCAGCCAGGTAACCTTTGGTTTCGTTGGGATTTAAGTACCCAGTCACCCAAGCAAATACATGCTGAACTGTAATCCAACATTACAATTAAGCACACATTCAAGTGGCTCAGGGATTTAAAAATAAAAAATAAAATTGCAGAAGTATTAGAAGACATAGGAGAACTTTTTAATAGTCTTCCAGTAGGAAAAAATCTTTCTAGGCAAGATGGAAAACCTAGAGGTCATGAAATCTAGAAAGCCTGACTGCATAAAATGTTAAATATCTGCAAAATAAAATTATGAGTGACAATTAGTGGAATGAAAAAAAGGGCAAAGGACATAAAAGGCACAGAAGAAACACTAAAATCTCCACTCAAAAGAAGACATTCAGTTTCACATTAGTAAAGGAAATGCAAAACACCACTTTCACCTATCAGATTAGGAAACTGTGACAGGGCAGTTTAGGAAAGGGAGAAGGAACCAGACAATCTCATACATTGTTGATGGGAATGTAAACTGGTTCAACCAACTGCCAGACTGCCTTCAAAATATCTAACAAAATGTAAAAGGCCCATTCTTTCAACAGGAATTTCCCTTGCAGATACCTTCACACATCTAGGCCAGGACTTAGGAGCAAGGATGTTCACTGCAGCATTATTTATAATAGCCAAATATTGGAAACATCAATAAGGAATTAGTGCATCTATGCAATGGAATGTTTTGCAGCCTAAAAGGAAAGAAGAAGAAGAAAGCTGTTTATCAACTGATGACAATAATAATTAACATTTATGAGCACTTACTAAGTGCTTATATGAATTATTTGATATGGAATCATCTCCAAACTACAGAGCTAAACCAAAAAAGAAAGCAGCAGCAAGGAGCTAAACAGTGAAAAATACATTCCCATTATATTAAAAAAAAACATCACACAGACATACATGTGTTTGTATAGTCACAGAAAAATTCTGGAAGGATATACAAACACTGCCTTTAAGAAAAGGGACCTGGGGATCCACAGTGTGAGGGGGAATTACTTTTCACTGAATATCATTTTGTATTGTTTGCCTCCATCATAGGCTAATTAATAAAAACTCAACCTCAGGAACCATATGTATACCATGATCCCTTTATAGTCAAAATATTTTTATGTTTACATATATATTTCCTGACTAGAAAAGTCTGGGATGTAGGTGTCAACCATCAACACTGTGACTATGAGGAAGGAGATGGGATAAGCTGGGGAAGAGGAAGAGGAGTCACAGGTAAAAACTAACAATAACACAAGTACAGATAGTACTTTCCTAACGGAAACAATAAAGACAAGTTTTAAAATTCAGCAGATACTTGTTATGGACTTAAACTAATGTTAAGAATGAACTAACAAGGCTCAGCGCCTGTGGCTCAACGGGCTAAGGCGCCAGCCACGTACTCCTGAGCTGGTGGGTTCGAATCCAGCCCGGACCCACCAAACAACAATGACGGCTGCAACTAAAAAAAAAAAAAAAAAATGGCCGGGCATTGTGGCGGCGGCCTGTGGTCCCAGCTACTTGAGAGGTGGAGGCAGGAGACTCGCTTGAGCCCAGAAGTTGGAGGTTGCTGTGAGCTGTGATGCCACAGCACTCTAACCAGGGTGACAGCTTGAGGCTCTGTCTCAAAAAAAAAGAATGAACTAACAAAAAACATCATTTCAAAAGCAGTAAAACTTGGCAATTATGTCTGTAGATTAGAATCCCAGATATTTGGTGCTACAAGAGGTATTGGAAATCACCTTGTCCAATTCTCTTGTTTGCCTAAGCAGAAAATTAAGGGCCAGCGTGGCCAAGCCCCTCAGCTGATAACAGTAATACCAGGCCGGAGCCTTAGAGCCCTTTCTACCAAGGTCAGCCCTTTCTTTCTGCTGGGCTTGCCCACCAAATGTTCCAGGGGACTTCTCCACCCTGAGGCGCCCAGCACTGCTCACTTAACATTGCCACTTCTTAGAATCCTGTTAAAAACAGCACTGCAAATATGAACTCAGAATATACCCAGAGATTCCCTGAAAGTCTGAGAAAACTGGAAAACTATCCAATTAGGAACATTCTGTCTCTTTGTTTGACATTTTATTTTCATCTATGGGGAGAACAGAGCATAAGGAGATGGGGGTGTGGGTAGGTGGAAGGAGAATAAGTTGAGTAATGGGCCATCTGCATAGTACTCTTGCTATACATGGGCTGTTTTTATTAAGAGGTCAAAGTATCATCCAAGCAATGATCTATGGTGCATGTATATGAACATGTACGTGGCAGTCTGAGAGAGTAGTGGACAGGGTGTGCCTGTGTCTAAGGACAGGAGAAAATATGGCCCAGTCAGTGGCCAGTGCTACTGACCTCTTCTTCCACCAACTTGAAGAGTACCAAGGAGGAAAGTCAGAGAATAGATAAATAAGGGAAAGGAAGAACTCTCTACCATGGTACTTTGGTATTGGCTAGACTGATTTTGCATGTTAAGAATAGCCAAGGGGTAAAAAGGAAAGGTTGTAAGTGAAATCGGATCCTGATATCATATTACCAGTACCCTCTACCAGCATGCCTATGCCCAGCTTCTCTGCTGCAACTGGGAAGCACCCTGAACCACTGATGGAGTGGGGTGACCACACTGTTGGATCCTTAGAACCACCTCCTTCCTCTGGTTCCCAGATTTTCTATTTGTTTCATAGAAGGCTTAAGAATTTATGAAAGTCTTATTTTGTGAATGAATTGCTCTGGAGGAGGAAGAAGTTTGCAGATAATTACTTCTCCATACCAAAACAGAACTGCAAGGAGACAATTTAAGGTTTTAGAGGTCAGAAGACTTTTTTGGTTCTTTCTTTAAGTCAACAAGCTCTGCCAAGTACCTATTATGTATCAGGTCAAGCTTTTGCCTTCCTGAAAGCACTGATCACATTTTGTAAGCACTATTTTAATACCATTATTATCTGTGTGCTTTGCCATTGCTCACCCTGTATGATTAAAAACTCCATAAAAGGACTATCTATAAATTCTCAATGGCAGCTGTAATTTCTACCATGATAACATAATAAATACCAGGTAATCCTTGAGGATTTACTATATTGAAGCACTTCCTATGCATATACTCTAATCCTCACAACAATCTTATAAGCCAGGTGGACTTTACCATCCCTATTTCACAAATGAGAAAAATGGGGCACAAAGAGATTAAGTGACTTGCCCAAGAGGTTACCCACAGAGGTAACTTGCCCAGGGGAGCTGTGAGGAGTTTTAAAAATATTTTAACTTTCACGGTGGCACCTGTGGCTCAGTGGGCAGGGCACCGGCCCCATATACGGAGGGTGACGGGTTCAAACCCGGCCCCGGACAAACTGCAATCAAAACAAAAAAAATAATAACCGAGCGTTGTGGTGGGCGCCTGTAGTCCCAGCTACTCAGGAGGCTGAGGCAAGAGAATCACCTAAGCCTAGGAGTTGGAAGTTGCTGTGAGCTGTGACGCCACAGTACTCTACTGAGAGCGATAAAATAGGACTCTTGTCTCTACAAAAAAAAAAAAAAAAAAACTTTTAACTTTCGAATAATCTTGCAAAGGATGATTTTTCTTACTTCATAGATCATGAAAGTAAGCTCCGGAAAGGCTGCACTGCTCTTTGGCCTTGAGGAAGTGGCAGAGATGATCTTTGATCTCAGTTCTGTCTGGTTCTAAAGCCAATGTTGTTTCCACTGCATTGGTGCCTAGACTTCAGGATTTCATGGACCAGTAACATTTCCAAACAAATTGGGGGGAGGGAGAGGTACTATATAGAACTACCCATCATATATTTGGCCAGGTATAGAGATTCAAAGAAACAACAACAAATAAAATGACTACATATATATATTTTTTGAGACAGAGTCTTACTTTGTCACCCTGGGTAGAGTACCGTGGCATCACAGCTCACAGCAACTTCAAACTCTTTAGGCTCAAGCAATTCTCTTGCCTCAGCCTCTGAAGTAGCTGGGATTACAGGTACCCAACACAATGCCCACCTATTTTTAGAGATGAGGGTCTTGCTCTTGCTCAGGCTGGTCTTGCTCTTGTTCAGGCTGGTCTCATTCTTGCTCAGGCTGGTCTCGAACTCGTAAGCTCAAGCAATCTACCCACATGAGCCTCCCAGAGTGCTTGACTAACTACTTTTAATAATCATGGTGAAAAAACAAGGAGATTTAACATCAAAAACTAGAAAGAACCAAATGACAGACTACAAATCAGAAGATTTCTACTGATAGAAGCACTATCTTATTTTCCCTCGTTACCAGGCCCTTTGTCACGGACAGGCACAGTGTTTGAGAACCACTCCCACCAGGAGATACCTCCAAAATCTGTTCAGTTACTTCTCCACGCCTACATGCACTGGGGTCTGTTATATAGTGATGACCTCATCTAGCTATCCACCTACCTATCTACCTACCTATCTTTTAATCGTTTTTCCCCTAAAATTCAGAGTTGAGAAGAGTTATTTATACATTAAAAAAATTATTTGAATAGGCATTCTCCCAAAGACACCAAACTATCATTTGATATTAAAATATCTTTGATATTATCTACCCTTGTAAAGAGATTTTTGTAAATATTCTCTTCAAATAAGTAAAGTTGATGCCTTTGACAAGCCAACAGACAGACAAGCTTCATGTCAGGCCAATTCCAAGAATATCTTTAGTACTATCTGAAATTTCACATGCAGCCCCCCGGCATATACCTTTTCCCACCTGGTGAGACAATTCTAATTCCTATCTCAAAGAAGCACTGTGAACAGAAGTTAATGTCTTTCAGTATTTTAAACTCTCTGGCTGCAGGACTTTGCTTTATTTATTACACACTAACAGATTCAAAACATAGAACTTTCACTTTAGTTTCACCTTTATGCTTACCAGGAGAAAAATACTTTTTCAGGAACGAGCATGACATCTTGTGTCTTAATCACACAAATATAACTGTCCAGAAAGCATTTTCATAGGGCTTATCTTTCTGGCAACTCCTGGTGTTATTTGAAAAACTTCCCAAATATAGAAAGGCCTAAATTTCTTAAGCAGAGTACCATAAACTCTCAACTAGCTGGCACAGTAAGGAAATAGAGTATTCAAATATTCACATTTAAAAAGTTAGCCCACATTAATTATGCCTCAAGAAAAGGATTAAAAAGTCACTGCGTTCGTGATTAATGGACAAAAATTTTTCTAAAATTTACAGCACCATAAAGTATACCTAACAAAACACTTTATTTTAATAAACAAAGTTTAATCTTTCTGATGGTGAGGAAGGTTCTTGAGGATTTGCATTATAAATAGGTTTTGTCTTGGCACTATAGCAACATGCCAATTAATAGAGAATTCTAGTTGAAGACATGCCAGGTATTATTTCTACTAAAGTAGACAGCAGTTTTTAAACAACCGACTTTGAGGCCAGACAGCCTTGTATTTGAATATGGACCCTTCTACTTCCCAGCTGTTGAGTCCTAGGCAAGTGACTAAAGCTCTCAAAGATTCCTCTACTTTGTGTAAAAAACCCCTCTGCTGGAATGCTGGATTCTCTTTCCACCTTCATCAGTGAGGTGCAAAGTTTGACTCAGCCTCAATAACATTTCTGTAAGGAAGAGAAGGCATCGCCAAAACAAACTAATAATAGAAGGTTTTATTAGAACTGACAAATTGCTATCTGATGTATCTTAAATCCTGAGGATCAGCGCCATAGAAATATTAAAAATGGAGAAAAGGAAGGAGCTAGAGGAAGGGAAGATCAGGGGACAAAGGAGAATTAAAAAGAGGCCTTGGTAGGATAGAAGCTGCCTCTGTCTTTCCATTACATCAAAAGATGGCCTCCCTGAAAATACAGAGGTTTATGAGCGCCCCCATGAGGCAGATTAACTGAATGCCATCCCCAGTACTGGCTGCCATTGCCTCAGAAATAGATCAATTATTTGAAAAAAATAAATAGGATTTTAAAGAAAACTGTTGTAGTCCAGTTGAGTTTCTGATTTCTCCTAGAGAATTCTAAATTATCCACATAAGGCCCCTAAATATTTTTGTAATGTTTTAAGTAACTTTGTACAGAGTAATGCTTACTGTTTAATTCAGGAATTTGTAATGTAATTCTGAGATAACAACAAAACCAAAAATCTGTGAGATTTCAACAGCTAGTCAGACTATAAGCATTTAGGAAAATAAATTCAATTATTACTGTGTTATACTTAGTATTCTATAATTAATAACTAGCAGAAATTATTAAGAGAAAAAAGCGAAAGTTCTTAATTTGTATATTTTTCTTGCTCTATAAGTTTAGCACACAAATAAGACAAAAAATCAGTTACCATAATGAAATTTAGCAAATACATAGTGATTAATATTATACCATGAAACAATATTTAGTTACCTCTCCAATGTATGTGGCTTTAGGTAACAGCTAAATGAATTTGCATACCTTGACCTCATTTGCAGACTTCCCAGTACTTAGTATTGAAAGCAGAAGAAATAGCCATGCCCATCTAAAACTGCTTGAGGTCTATATATAAAGACTTGTTGATTTTGGTAAAATAAAAACCCTATATGATAGATATTGCAGTAACAAATGATACCAGAAGGAAGGTAAAGTCACAAACTAAGTGTGTCAAAATATTCCAATCGTGTTAAAAATAAAGTCCCAGCGGCTCACATCTGTAATCCTAGCACTCTGGGATGCCAAGGCAGGAGTATTGCTTGAAGCCAGTTTAAGACCAGACTGAGCAAATAGAAAAATTAGCTAAGCATGGTACCTATAGTCTCAATTACTCAGAAGGCTGAGGCAGGTGGACTGCTTGAGCACAGGAATTTGAGGATGCAGTGACCTATGACACCATCACTGCACCCTACCTGGGGTGACAGAGCAAGACTCTGTCTCAAAAATAATAACAATAATGTTCCAATTGTTTATTGAAATAAAACTTTGTGTTGTTGTTGTTAAGCAGCCCTAGGCAGGGTTCGAACCCACTGCCACTGGTGTGCAGGGCCAGCGCTCTAACCACTGAGCGATGGTACCCAGCCAGAAATAAAACTTTTATTTGAAATTTTAGTGGATTAAAAACTGAACAGTTGGAAAATCATTCAACTAATCTAAACCAACTTTCCTGGTGACATACAGGGGTTACATTTAGGAGGAATTTTTTTTAATACCTTCAACTGCCTTATCTATAAAGCTATATTCATACTTTTCCTCATATTTAAAATCAGGCAGTAACCATTTCCTGAGATGACAAAAAAAATCAGTTTTTGCCACGAACTCCTGACAATCTAGAGAAATGATGAGAAAAGACCAGTCTGAGGTTGTTTCCAAACCAATATAAATTCAGGTGTAAAGGGTTAGTTTAGGTTAACAGGTCATATATTTTCCTATATTGATCATATCATGAATTTCTAAAAAAAAAAAAAAAACTGACTACTTTAATGCTTGACAGTGTTGGCAGGAGGTTGAGATGAAGGCACAGCTTGTTTCGAGCAAGTGCCACCCCTCCCCTGACCCTCACAACTCCCGAACCAGACGCAGTACCTGTGCCACTGGAAGGGTAATGAGGCAAGCAAGTCACATCTCAGTCATCTACCTAAAGGGGCGGGGGGCATATGGTTCACACTGATACTGGCCTCTCCAAAAAGAAATGGATCATTTCAAACTCTGGAAAACTCTAGAAGGGGAATCACAGCCCAGGATTATCATGGAATTTTTCCCGCTGGAACAGTGGCCAGCCACCTTCAAGGCAGTCTAGACAGGGAGCAGCGCACAGTTCTATAAACACAGCACTGACAGAAAGCACTAGCTTCCTGCACCGTACAGGTTATACCCAAAGAAGTTAATCCCCTCAGTAGGTGTTGCTTTGCCAGCATATTCACTATAAAACATATAACAGACACTTAAAATAGAAATCAAGATTATAGGCAATATTTTGGAAACCAGGTCTTCCTCAAGCTGTGGAAAAATCTGGGTGGCCCAGATTCCTTCCTTTCTCAAAATAAGACTGCTTTTCCTCCCACTCTAGAAAAGAGGTGGAAATGTTTACATGGATACATCTGATGTGTTGACACAGCTCTTAGCAATAAGTCCTTCAAAAGGGCGATCTTTTCCTTCAGGTTCTGCAACAAAGCTCTGATTGTCACCGTAAGCTGAAAAGAAAAGAACACATCCTAAGTATTCTAGTCCAGAGGTGCAGAATCTACTAAATTATATCACGTAAATGCTGCTTTACAGGTTATGATTCAGTCAAGGAAGGGATGGAAAAGATGACTGGCCTCACAGTAACAAACTCAGGGCTGCAAGCAGTGTCAGCAGTGCCCTGGGCCAGACGCCAGCCTGAGTCTCGGACCCACTCTATGACCTGGCAACGGGGTGAACACCAACATGGACTGGAAACTGCCAGTTTGTCCTCACCATCAGCTGAATTCTGTCCCCAGAACGTCTACCTATTGATCCTAGGTATGCACCTTGGAACCCAGCAGGAAACTGTGTTCCCCAAGTCTTCATTCAAGAGCAAAACCCCATAATTCTCTCAATCAGACTTCAAAAGACATCAAGTCCCATTACCATCCTGACCCATCTCTTTAAACATACCAGTAAATTTATAACCCCTTGAAACATTTTATAGCAATGTGTTCCTTTTACACACAAGGAATGCTAACCACATGACTCTTTCTCCAGGAGAGTGTGAATTTTCTCCAATCAATCTAAAATTCTGGAAGAAATTTTTGTTTGTGACTCTAAAATGCTACATTTAAGCTTAAAGGAAGGGAAGAGAGAGAGACTCTCAGGAACTTAGAAAAGGGAAAAATAAAACTCCCCATTTAAATTAAAATATAGTCAACCATGGATGAAATCAAAGGTTTGTTAAAAGAATACCATAAGTTTCATTTGCTACCTTGTAAAAAGTAGCAATTACACAACTTGGGTGAAAGGTGATATTCCCTCCTTAGATTAGCCAACTTTCACTAAGAAAAAGTAGCAGAAAGCCAGAGGCAGCAAATCAAACAACTATCAAGTAGCCAAGAAAAGTCTAACTTTAACTATTCTAATACTTCTGGGAACCAAGGAAGAACCACCCACAATCTTTACGAGGTAACATCAAGTCAAGCAGATCTTGCTTCAAACAGTAAAGAGCAACACAAATAAACAAAAAGCATCCCCCCCCACACACACCCTAGATCTACAAAGAGTCTACCAAATTAAAGATCAAAAACATTCAAGAGATGAAAGGGTAGGTAGTCACTATAAAGCATGACTTAAATCTCAATTTGTTCACATGGAAAGTTATCTAGTATAATTTACTGAAAGAAAAAAATCCAGTCATAAAATGCCACCCAAATAAAGAAAAACAATATAGGAACTAAATACACCAAAATGCCAGGAGTGGTTATCTCTAAGTAGTATCTTTTCATATTTTATCAGAAAACGATTACTTTTATAATAAGAATAAAGTTCCATTATCATAATTAAACAGAATCTTTCTAAAGCACAGAAAAAGACAGGAAGTCTAATTCACATTTTAAACTAACATAACTCTGGGTGGCGCCTGTGGCTCAGTGAGTAGGGCACCGGCCCCATATACCAAGGGTGGCTGGTTCAAGCACAGCCCCGGCCGAACTGCAAAACAAAAAAATAGCCGGGCGTTGTGGCGGGCGCCTGTAGTCCCACCTACTCGGGAGGCTAAGGCAAGAGAATCGCCTAAGCCCAGGAGTTGGAGGTTGCTGTGAGCTGCGTGACGCCTCAGCACTCTACTGAGGGCGATAAAATGAGACTCTGTCTCTGCAAAAAAAATAAAAATAAAAAAAAAACTAACATAACTCTAGTAAAAACACTGACAGAGATAATCACATCAATCTCACTTAAGGATTATAAATGTAAAAGAAAATTTTTTAAATATTAGCAAAGCAAACTCAGAATTATACTAAAAGGTACAATATACTAAGTAGAATTTACTGTAGTAATTTGAAAAAAATTTAATGGTAGAAAAATCTAATCATAATCTAAAGCTCATGGTTAAAAACAGAATGGGAGAAATTCAAAACAAAACAAAGGGAAAGAAAAACTAAGGATATAATACTATTGCCTTAACTACAATATTAATTAACTTTGGTCTAGACATTCGAACCAATGCAGTAAGACCAATTAAAGAAAATCAGTATGTAAAGATTAGAAAGAAACAGGTAAAATTATCGTTCTTTGCAGATGGATAATAGTCTGCGTGAAAAACTTAAGAGAATCAAATGAAAGATTATTAGAAAAAACAAAAGAGTTCAATATGGTAATCAATAATAAAATGAAAAAAAAATCAAGGGCATTCCTAAATTTAAGTAATACCTAGGGAGAATTTTTTTAATTGTGATTTTTAAACTTCATTAATGATACCAACAAAATCTAAGAAGTTACCTTGCACAGTACCTGGCACACAGTAATCATGCAGTAAATACTGCAGAAGAAATGTATAAAAGGAAAACACTCACCACTATAAAAATTTAAATTTTCCCCAATTTCATCTATAAACATACTTCAGAAGGTTGAAAACACCAAGCCTTGCAGAAACAGAAGCTCTCACACACTGCTGGTGAGGGTGCCAAAGGTGGCAACCCCAGAGAAGGGAAAAATATTGCAACAGGTAAAAAGAATTACATATGCCTGGTTCTGAGAACTCATCCTTAAAAGATACCACCACAAAAAAAAAAACTAAAAAAAAAGTTAAAAGGGTATTGACTGCAGCATTTTTCATAACAGCCAAAGATGGGAAGCCATCTAACTGCCCAACTGTAGAAGAAAGGTTAAATGAGTACTACGCAGCCCTGAAGATCTAAAAGTTCTCTGTGAATTAATATGGAAACATTTACATGCTACATTATTAATTGGAAAAAGCAAGATGCAAAATACTATCGTTTGTATAAAGAGAAGATATGACCACACGCACACACGTAAACACACAGACTTATTCTGTAAAATCTAACACAGGAAGAAAAAAACCCAGAAATTAATGAAAATGGCTACCTGAAAGAAGTATGTTAGTTAAGAAGAGGTGGAAAAGAGGAATGAGAACAAGATATTGAGTGCACCATTTTTTATAATTTTGACTTTTGAACAATGCAAATGTTTTACTTATTTAAAATAAATCAAAAAGGTTGGGAGAAAAAGCTAACTCTAAAAATTAATAAAAACAGAAAGAAAAGATTATATGAGATATGGGAAAAAAGAACCAGTTCTTTTTTGAGGTATCTCTGGAACAGAATAACCTCAGTATTATTAGCAGAATATCCTAATTTTTTTTAAAAGACACAGATTTTAGTCATTAGTGCTTTGTAATAATTTTGAAACTATTTTCTGTAAACTGTAAGATAAACCAAATGTATAAAAATATACTGATGTTTTTGGAAACCAAAGTTCTCACTGTGAGGAAAAAAAAAAAAAACAAAACATAAATGTGGAATGGGGAAGGTAAGGAAGAAGTCTTTGGTGTTGGATTTGAATCGAAGGCATCAGCGTGAACTAGAACTATCATAAAAATATATTTCCTACCCAAATTTCAATGTTGTTTCTCTCCAGCCCACAACTAAAGATGGTTTTTACATTTTTAAATATAAAAAAGACTATTATCCATTTGGCAAGAGTGGATACTCAAAGAGTTGAAGCCACTGAGTCTCTTGGCCGCCAAAGCTTCACTGTGTAAGCAGACAGACCGTTATACCTACACAGACACATTCAGCCTCAAATACAGGCACGATTTTACACCTCGAGGCTCAGACAAATCATTTTGAGTATTAAGTCTCCCCTGGTATTACCTTGGGTGTCTTTTCACCTTTTCTTTCATACTGGTTTCGTTGTTGAATCTTCTCAGCAATCTCTTGGGCAATTTGACAAGTAGAATCATATGTGGAGAACCTGCAACAAAGCAATAAAAAGAAAAATGGTGAAGGTCCTTCCTTTATAAGAAATGTCTACATGTCTTAAATATGAATTCTTTATTCTAGTCACAAAACTCAAACAGGAAGGGAGGCCAATAACAGTTCCAGTAATCGCAACAGGGACTGAACTGAATTTACTATGTGCCAGACCCTATTCTGAAATACTTGTAACAACTCACTTACTCCACAGAAGGGTGCTACGAGGTGGGTACCATTGCCATCTCCATCTCACACGTGAGAAAATGGACACAGGAGGTAGATTTGCCCAAGTGGTACCACTAGCTATAAACCAAAGTTGTCCAGCCCCAGAGACTAAGCTCTTAATCACTTCGCTCTTCTGCTGATGGTAAAGCATCTGGAGGGCCTCTGCTGTAATGAGCACTGTTCCTGGGGCTGGAGAATACAGCAGGGAACAAAACAGACAAGCCCCAAAGAACTAAGATTTTAGTGAAGGGAGAAAAACATAAAAGCATATAAAGTTACAGACCAAAATCCTTTATGAATATAGATGTGAAAATGCTCAATAAATTCTTAGCAAACCGAATCCAGCTGCACATCAAAAAAGTAATTCATCATGACCAAGTGGGCTTCACTCCAGAGATGCATGGACGGTTCAACATACACAAATCTATAAACATAACTCACCACACAAATAGATGCAAGAACAAAGATTCTTTCGATCAAAGCAGAAAAGGCATTTGACAAAATTCAGCACCCTTCTATAAGAATGGCGAACAAACTAGACATAGGTGTGACATACCTCTAAATTATAATGGCCATATACAACAAACCCACAGCCAACATCATACTGAATGGGGGGAAACTGAAAGCATTCCCACTTACAACTAGATCCAGACAGGGTAGTGTCACTGCTTCAACTAGAATCAGACAAGGTAGTGTCACTGCTCCTGTTCAACATAGGGGTGGAAGTCCCAGCCAGAGCAACTAATCAGGAGTATCCAAATGGAAACAGAAGTCAAACTATTGCTCTTTGTAAATGATATGATCTCATATCTACAAAACTATAAAGGCTCAATCAAAAGACTCCTGGGATTGATAAACAAATTCAGCAAAGTTTCAGGTTACAATATACATGAATCAGTCGCTTTTGTAAATGCCAGCAACAGTCAAAGCTGAGAACCAAATCCAAGATGATAGTAGCAACAAAGAAAATAAAATACCTAGGAATATATTTAACTAAGGAGGTGAAAGACCTCAATAGGGAGAACCATGAAACACCGAAGAAACAAATTGCAGAGGATGTAATCAGATGAAAAAACATATCATGTTCACGGTTCAGTGGAATCAACATGGCTAAAATGACTGACTGACACACTGCTGGTGGGACTGTAAACTAGCACAACCTTGATGGAAAGTCGCACAGAGGCTAAAGGAACTAAAAGTAGACCTACTATTTGATTCAACAATCCCACTATGAGGTATTTACTTAAACAAAAAAAAGACATTTTATAAAAAAGACACTTGCACTTAAATGTTTATAGCAACACAATTCAAAATTGCAAAGATGTGGAAACAACCCAAGTGCCCATCAATACATGAGCAGATTAATAAAATATGGTATCTGTATACCATGGAGTGCTGCTCAGCCATAAAAAAAAAAAAAAAAAATGGTGATCTAGTATTTTTTGCAACAACCCAGATGGAACTGGACACCATTCTTCTAAGTAGCCCAAGAATGGAAAAACAAACACACGTATTCAATACACGTTGTTGACTGGAACCAACCAGTCAACAATTATGAGCACACATGGAAGTAAAACTCAATGGAAATAAAGACAGTGGGGGGGAGGGGGCTTGTGTAAATTCCCACCTAACTGGTACAAAGCACATATTCTGGGTGAAAGGCACATTTATAACTTTGACTTAACATGTACAAATGTGGCCAAGCGTGGTGGCTCACACCTGTAATCCTAGCACTCTGGGAGGCTGAGGTGGGTGGATTGCCTGAGCAAGGGGTTCAAGACTAGCCTAAGCAACAGCAAGACCCTACATCTAAAAATAGCCAGGTGTTGTGGCGGGGGCCTGTAGTCCCAGCTTCTGGGGAGGCTGAGACAAGAGAATGGCTTGAACCAGGAGTTTGAGGTTGCTGTGAGCTCTGATGCCATAGCACCCTATTAAGGGCAACAGACAAAGTGAAACTCTGTCTCAAAAAACAAAAAATGTACAAAAGCAAATTGTGTAACCAAAATATGTGTACCCCATAATATTCTTAAATTTTCAAAAAATACAATACGTTAAGTGTTGCTACATGTTAGGAAGAAAAATATAGGGTCAGAGTGGTGAACGGGTTCTATTTAGGATCGGGGACATTGAGGCAAGGTGAGGAGGCTAGCCATCTAGGTACCTCGGAAGAGCTCTGCAGTGCAGGAATGGCAAGCCCTGTTTATCTCAGAACAGAATGCTTTGTGAACAAAGGACACTTATCCACCCAACATCTCTCAAAACATTTACTGTCATTCAACAGTGGTAAGGGACTTAAAAGATTCACAATGAACTCATAATAGCCCCTTATTTTTGCCTTCTCTCACAGAATTTTTACTTTCTTTCTGTTTTATGGAAAACACTTAAGCATGCACACACATTTCATTTCTCCTACTAGACGGTCTGCCCCTAAAAAGCAGGGACTCTGCTGTACCAGACCAGCATACTTCCCAGGACTGTCCATTACAAAATACTGAAAACTGCAGTTGGTCCTAACGTCCCAATTTTTGCTTAAGTAAATAAACAGCCCGTTTACAAAAAAAAAAAAAAAAAATCTTCCAGCTCCCGCATATCACCTGTACACTGAAGGAACTTGGTAACAGTTCTTCTGAATGAAGTAAAATGCCACAATACTTCTCTTAGGAATCTTACTATAGTAATTATAGCAACAGCTAACACCTGAGTACCAGATCCAAGCCAGGTCCCAGGCTGAGAGCTTTACATTGTGAACATTATTAGGATCCTATGAGGTAGGATCCTGAACCACCAACCACTGTAATCTTAAGTAGCACCATTCATGTGCGTACCATACATATACATCCATATATACCACATACCCATCATTCACATATATATTCATGTAAATATGTGTGTGCATGCATATGTGGAAAAAGAGCAGGTGATAAAAGACAACATCGAATCAAGAAAATAAGGCTGGGCATGGTGGCTCATGCTTGTAATTGTAGCACTCTGAGAGGCCAAGGCAGGCAGATCGCTTGAACTCAGGAGTTGGAAACCAGCCTAAGCAAGAGTGAGATCCCATCTCCACTAAAAAATAAATAAATAAATAAATAAATAAATAAATAAATAAATAAATAAGCAAGCAAGCCAGGTGTGGTGGCACATGCCTGTAATCCCAGCTACTCAGGAGGCTGAGGCAAAAAGGTTCACTTAAGCCCAGGAGTTTGAGGTTGCTGTGAGCTATGACGCCACACCACTCTATAGACTCTGTCTAAAAAAAAAAAAAAAAAGAATCGAGAAAATAGTAGGCCATAAAGGAAAACTGGGTCCTGGTCCCAGGTTTGCCACCTTCCTCTATATTGTCATCTGTGAAAAGAGGAGCTTAGGTCTGGCTGTGTGTTCCCAAACCACACTTGGGAAAATGAATTAACAGACAGTATGCTACGCCTCCCAGCACATGGGGCCTAAATGGTATTTCTGGAGTTCAGAGGCAGGAAAAATTACTCTTGGCCGAGGCATCCATGGGACTGGTCCTTTAGGTAACCTGTTGAACCCATGAGGTTAGAGTAGTCTCTTCAAACCGCTGGGAGGAGCACGTGCTGGACTTGGTGAAAGAGACACAAAGAAGCAAAGATGAAAGGGAGGAGATGTGCCGGGCACGCCTGGCCACACGGTGGCCTTAGGAGTCTGCTAAAGTATAACACGGTAGAGATGCGCAGAAGCAGTTTCTGCATAGCCCTGAATATCAGTCCAACAAGGTTAGACTTACAGAAAATTTTTGCCACAGAGGAAACTTTTACAGAGAAAGAGAGGTCTTGAAGAGGTTATGCAAAACGCTGAAGGTCACAAAGCTTAGACAAATTCCCAGGCATCTTGTCTCCAGTCTTTGTGTTCTCTTTTTAACCCCCAAAAGCAATGGTTCTGACACTTTGCTCCACATTGGAATCACTGGAAAATCTTTTTTTTTTTTTTTGAGACAGACTCTCACTATGTTGCCCTTAGTAGAGTGATGTGGCATCACAGCTCACAGCAAGCTCAAACTCTTGGGCTTAAGCAATTCCCCTGCTTCAGCCTCCCAAGTAGATGAGGCCACAGGCGCCCACCACAACGCCCGGCTATTTTTTAGCTGCAGCTGTCATTGTTGTTTAGCTATTCCGGGACAGGTTCGAACCCACCAGCCTCTGTATATGTGGTTGGTGCTACAGGTACCAAGCCACTGGAAAATCTTTTTGAAAATAATACCAACGCCAGGTCTCATCTCTAGTATTCTAATTAAATTGGTGTGGATTTTGGCCTGAGTGTAGGGATTTCTGTGATTCCCAATCTGTGGCAAAGTTTAGGCCTAAAGATAAAGGACAACATCATTCTGGTATCAAGTACATAGGTGTTTAAATTACTAATTTATTACTAGAAAACAGTCTGAATTCTATTTACATAAGTAGTAATGAGAGGAAATGAGAGAGGAGTAGCAGACCAGTAGAAAACCTCTCCAGTTACCTGCTGTAACTAGTTACCAGTGTTTATTACCTGCAAGGTGTTAGTCTATAAGGGTTTAGACTACGGTAGAAATAGACAGCATAAAAGACATAACAGAGATATTTGCAAAAAGAAAATTAGTAGACATTAATGAATAATCTGTTATGAACAGTGAAAAAAAAGATGAATGATTTGAGTTTTTAGGCCTAAGTGACTAAGCAGATGGTGAAGCTACAACACAGACTGAGGGGACTGGAAAGGGAAGCAGAAAAGTAGCTTCCAGACTACTTAAATTGGCTACTATAAATTTGGCTTCTTTTCTATCAGAAAAAACACTGAACGTACAGTTAGAGTAATACATACAGGGTGGCCATAAAGTTCGTGTGCAAATTAAAATAGTTTAACACAATAAAATTGTACACGAACTTTATGGAAACGCTGTATGTAAGATTTACTTTAAAGTACACGCAGAAAAGGGAGGGAAAAAAGGTGTAGAACGCAGATATGCAAGAAGAATGGTAGAATATTAATAACTACAGAAATTGGGTGGTGAAGATGAAGCGGCCCATTATACCATTCTACTTTGTACATCTTTTATCTTCCATAATACAGTTTTGAAAAAGTAAACAGACAAAAAAAAAAAAAAGACTATGCTGCCTACATAAAAATGTCCAATTAGAATAGGTTTAACTGTAATTTTGCCAGAAACGGTACATCATCAACAAATAAGTTGCCCCGTGGTAAAGCTAATTAACTTTAGCAAAGAACCAGTTCAGAGACAGTAATCACTTGCTACTTCTATTGAACAAGCTTATATACAGAGCTTACCACCTTGCTGTGATAGGCCATTAAAACAGTAACTGCTATATTCCATCCCTAAACACTAAAATACCACCCAGGAAGGAGGCACCAGTGACCTATGACTTTCAGCAGCAGAAAGACAAAACTACAGTAGAATCTGTTTATATAGGTTTTTCAAAGTCCCATTCCATACTCTTTTTTACCAGGTAAAAAAAGGTAGCTGATGGGAGCACAACAGTCCATACCCACCTCCCAGCCCTTTCACTTTCAACAGTCTAATGAGAAAGTCATTTAGTCAAACTAACTGAGAGTAACAGAAAAGTACAAATGCTTTGTCAACACTAACTGTATTAGAGGCTTCGAGGGAGGGGGCCTGTGACAGCTTCCACCAATCTGATTGAATAACCAGGAGGCCTCTTCCTTATCTCTGAGCTTTATTTCCTACTTAATGTACAAACCAAGGGAAATGGCTTCTAAGAGGTGGAGGACCATTTAGGAATATGTATTAAAGGGACTTAAAAATGCTCATACCCTTGAACCAAATAGTTCTACTTCTAGGAAGGAATCCCAAGGAAATAAGAGATGGAACAAAGGGACTGCTTTTGCAATAGTAAAAAAGAAAAGAAAAGAAACAAAAAACAAAAAGAACAAAAACCTAATGTAAGAAGAGAAAAATAAATTATAGTCATTCATATGGTGCACTATTACACCACATAAGAAAATGATGTTTTCAAAGAACGTTCAATAACATGGAAAAATACTCCGTTTTGTTTTATATTGTACCTGGACTTTATGGCCACACTGTATATGTGTTTGTATATAAATATTGATTGAAGTAATAAATTCATTGTAAAAAGTCAATAGTGGCCATTTCCAAATGATAAAGTTAAAAGTACTATTTATTTTCTCCTCTACAAATATTTAATATTCTCTAAATTTTCTATCAAGAGATGTACACAACTGTTAAAATTAGGTGAAAAAGCTTGGCGCCTGTAGCTCAGCGGCTAGGGTGCCAGCCACATACCCCGCAGTTGGCTGGCTGAATCCAGTCCGGGCCTGCCAAACAACAATGACAACTACAACCAAAAAATAGCCGACTGCTGTGGTGGGCGCCTGTAGTCCCAGCTCCTTGGGAGGCTGAGGCAAGAGATTCGCTTAAGCCCAAGAGTTGGAGGTTGCTGTGAGCTATGACGCCGTGGCACTCTACCCAGGGTGACACAGTGAGACTCTGTCTCAAAAAAAAAAATTAGGTGAAAAAAATCTGTGTTAAATTAGGCAATTGGCCAAATAACCCAGATTCCAAGTAACTCTAACTTTGATCTTGGAACACATTCTTCTAATATCCACACGGTCTACAACAGAAGTACCAACATAAAACATATACTCCAACAAGAACTTTATGGAGCTATGTTTCTAGTTATTAAACAGAAAGGTCTAGTGCTACGCTATAGCATTATGTTCTTTGCTCATAATTTTCATCATTCAGTACTTGGAACGGAATAAATGACCCTTATCGGCTACTGTTTTACTGCAAAAATTGCAGCTAACGGCAGCGCCTGTGGCTCAAAGGAGTAGGGCACTGGCCCCATATGCTGGACGTGGCGGGTTCAAACCCAGCCCCGGCCAAAAACTGCACAAAAAAAAAAAAAAAAAAAAAAAAATTGCAGTAATGGAAGGGTGAAATGCTTTATGAACAAGTGCATAATTTCCTTTTCAGATTCCTACAAGTGTTTTGAAGGGTACACAAGATCTACCTAGCCCCGAATGGTTGCTGACTGGTGATCACACATTCTGAACCTCAGTTTCCCCACCAGCGAAGGGGGTTCATCGGATGGACTGACATTTCACAAAAAGGTTACTTCTACTTCATTTTTACAGGAGTGCTTACAGAAGCCTGCACCAGCCAGCTCCACAAACAGGATGGGCGGGAAATCCCCACAGCGAGATGCAGCCCAAAAAGGGTAGGAATATTCAGAGATTAGACTCAAGTCCTCAGTTCCCTAGAAGTCCACCCGGTCTTCTTGGGCTACCCTGCAAGGACCCAAGGACCAAGGGTGGTGGGATGTGGCTGAGTCTCCCTAATCAGAGGAGGGGTCTCCCTGCCCCTTCCCCTCATATCTCGAAAGGCCTCCAGCGGCAATGCTAAGTGATCTCCAGCTCCCTGGAAGCCCGGCCCCCCCGAAGGTTCAGCGATTCACCTCCGCCCTCACCCGGGGCTCACCAGGGGTCCGGTGCCATCCTGCAGATTCCTCCTGCTCAGACACTTCCTGCTTGCAGCAGCTGACTACGGCGGTCCGCGCGGCTCATTTCCCGCAGTTCGGCCCGTGCGCGACCGGAGCCTGGAGTTTGCAAAGTGAATACTTTGGGGTGTAAGAGCTATGACAGATAAAGCGAACTGCTCCTCGGGGAACAATAGATTCGAGCAATCTACTCCAACTAGGAGACGCGACCTGCTGGGCTCAATTAAAATAACATTGTTGAATAGAATCTACGCATTTTCGCAGGAGCTGGGAGCACTGTAAGACCTCTCTCTAGCAGTTACCTGATTCAAAAACAAAACAAAACAAAACAAACAAACTGGATTGTGGTCATAGTGACACACTTACTAGGTTCGTAAACCTACTAACGCTGACTTTAAATGATATGTAAATTATACCAAATAAAACTTTTTGAAAAGCTTTAAGATTTTTTTGTACTGCTTCAAACAGGGGCCCAAATAAATATCATTATTGTATATATTATTTTATAGCAGCCTTCCGACCAATTCTTCTGTGCTTTATTACATACATTTAAAATACCATTCATTAAGTGCTTGGTTATATCGTTGCCAAAAAAGTCACCGACTCTTTAGAGGGAGGGAGGAATTAGTTCTGTACAGTTCATGCCATTCCCAGAGAAATAGCAAAAGGAAGCCCTCCCTTCGCTTGCAAGAGCGCAAACCAACTTGAACTCCCAACGCCTGGGTTTCTGCGAGGGTATGGACCTGCTGCGCATGCGCAAATGCGTTTCCATAACGACCAGTAGACGCAGCACCCTCCCGGGCTGAGAGGCGAGTGAGTCCAAGTCTGGAAGCGATGGATGACCAAATTTCGCCCGAGGCCCAGGTGGCGGAGCTGGAACTTGACGCCGTGATCGGCTTCAATGGTGAGGCCTCCAGCATTTCTGGACTGGCTGGTTTAGAAACCCCGACGACGTTTAGTGCAAATAGAAACAGTGAGACGCTGGGTGGCACCTGAAAGGCAGTGAGGGACAATGGTAACAGCCCTGGCTGGAACCAAGGGCGGGGCGACTAGTACAGCATCTCCAGCCCCAAAGCCTTGAAAAGTCACTTCCTTGCTCTGAACCTCAGGGAATGGGATGGCTTTTACCTGCTCAGACAAGCACCAGCACCTAAAAGGGATCAGATGCCTCCTCCTTGGGCCGGGCAGATGCGTAAGGGTATTTGCAACCCTTCTCCCACTAGATCAGCCCTCACGGGCTGAGGGCCCCACGCATCCCGCAAAACCCTTGGCCCTTCTGTAACCTTAGTTAGCCCCTGGGACTAACTAACAAATCTTCTGAAATCCCAGCTGATATACTAATGAGAAGGGATTAGAAAGAGAAGTTGTATCTGAACGACAGCTTTAGAGGGTGATTGGTCCTCTAACCCGAAGGAAGGATCCTAAATGGTGAGGATTTCAGACGAAGACAGAAGGAGAAGGGGACACTAGGGGGAGCTAAAAGGGTGGGATGTTTTGATCAGAGGCGGGGCTGGGTCTCTGTTCACATCTTTTTTGTGACTGCCTATTCTTTTAGAACATTAAAGGAGAAAAATGCTGGAGTTTTGTTTATTTCGTTTTGGGTTTTTTTTTTTTCTTTTGGAGAGATGAGAAAAAGCAATCCCTTTTTAAAAGTGTGTTGTGATGCCTGAAAGCTTTAAAATTATAGTAATGTAAGATGCAAAACAGTCACCATTTAAACTTCCAAGCACATTCTAGGGCTCAGCTCCTGACTCTCCTTTTACTTTAACAGTCTTTGATAAAAAGTGGGCACCTTACACCTGAGATACCAGCCATCTTAAGACCTGTTTAAAGATCACTGGTAAAGGAATTGAGTAGCCTGCACTGACTTGCAAAGGGTCACTGGTGAGCCAGTGTATACCTGCATACATTGAGTTCTGCATCCGAATTCATGCTGTTTTGCAGAGAATTATAAAAGCAGATATATCGTATATTATATCCTGATGTCTTCCGTGGCAATTACCAATTCCTTGCCTTTTAAAATGGCCCAAACTGATCAAATTGTTTTTACCTCATTGGCTTTGTGATCATTTATATTCTTTCATACAGTTAAATATACATTTGGTTAGAATCACTAAAAGGCAAAAAATTGATATGAGTTGCAGAGAAACCAGAATGTATGCCAAATAGTAGGTTATGGGCTGAAAATACAGGGGATCAATCCACAGTCTTCTTTAAAAAGAGTTTAGAAAACTGAAAAAATACAGCGAAACCAAAAGAAAAATCAGCCATCATTTTATTTTTAAAGATATCACTGTTAAACTTTTGGTGTGCTATGTTTGAATATACACATAAAAAATATTTTTTAAAAAAATAAAAGTAGACACAGTGCCTGTGTGTCAAAGGAGTAGGACGCCAGCCCCATATATGGATGGTGGCAGGTTCAAGCCTGGCCCTGGCCAAAAATTGCAAAAAAAAAAAAGAAAAGAAAGAAAGACAAGAGTCTCCCTCTAAAAATAAAAGTGGACTCATGTCATATATATTCTCTTACAACCAGATTTTTATTTTCAGTTAACAGTCTGTCATATAAATCTTCCCTTAGCAATAAATATAAGAAATAATGAAACAACCCTATCTTTAAAAAAAGAAATAAAAATATGTACTCTATGACATATAATGTAATATTTAATATTCTATTGCATATTGTGCCATAATTTATTTAAATAATGCCCTGCTATTAAAATTTAGCATAATTTCCATTTTTGCATTTATTTTAAAATGCTACCAAAAAAAAATCTACATAACTAAATCTTTTAGTGCTTTAACTTTTTTCCTTCAGATAAATGCTGAGTACATCTTAAAGATTTATGATGTATCCTCCAAATGCTGTGTCATATAGGCATCAGAAATATATACAAAAACATGTTCAGAAATATTTCTAACAGCATTATTTCTAATAGCTAAAAATTAGAAACAACCACCCAGGTGCAGTGGCTCACACCTGTAATCCTAGCATTCCAGGAGGCCAAAACGAGAAAATCTCTTGAGCTCAGGAGTTCAAGACCAGCCTGAGCAAATGTGAGACCCCTGTCTCTACGAATAATGGGAAAATTAGCCAGATGTTGCAGCAAGCACTTTTAGTCCCAGTTACTGGGGAGGCTGAGGCAGGAGGATCACTTGACCCCAGGAGTTTGTGGTTGCTGCGTGTTAGGCTGATGCCACAGCACTCTAGCCTGCAACAACAGAAAGTGATCTATCTCAAAAGAAAATTATAAACAACCAAAATGTCCATAGAAAGTATAAAGGACAAATCAATTGTAATATACAGTACTCATTGGCTCGGCGCCTGTGGCTCAATGGGCTAAGGCGCCAGCCACGTACACCTGAGCTGGCGGGTTCGAATCTAGCCCGGGCCCGCCAAACAACAATGACGGCTGCAACCAAAAAATGGCCAGGCGTTGTGGCGGGCACCTGTAGTCCCAGCTACTTGGGAGGCGGAGGCAAGAGACTCGCTTGAGGCCAGGAATTGGAGGTTGCTGTGAGCTGTGATGCCACAGCACTCCATCCAGGGTGACAGCTTGAGGCTCTGTCTCAAAAAAAAAAAAAAAAAATACAGTACTCATATGATGTACTGTGCAGCAATTAAAAAGAAGGAACTATGACTATACAACAACATGGATGGAGCTCACAAACATAATATTGAATGAAAAGAACCAGACACAAAAGAGTTAATATTATAACGTTCCACTTGTGTAAAGTTTTAAAATGGGGGGAATTAACCTACAGGAATAGAAGTCAGAACAGTAACTACCTTTTGGGGAGAAACAGACTGGAAGAAGGTACATGGGAGACATCAGAAATGCAAAGTACTTCTTGGTAAAAAAAAGTTACTGAGTTTTCTGTATTTTGTCTTCAGTGAAAATTTTTTATTTAAAAAGTCTGTACTAGCTCTCAGAAAAGAGAATAGACAAAGCTTTATGAAAGTCTGGGAGAAGAGATTCTATTCTAGGATTGAAAGAGTTGATCTTTAAATTCAAGTAGTCTTGAAAATTGGATAGGAAGCAATTGGCAAAAATTGAAGGCAGAACATTCCAGGTAGCAGGCATAAGGAGGCAAAAAAGACAAAGTTCAGAGTGTGGGGCCTCATTGGTGAATCGCAAATAGCTGGACATGGCTATTTTGTTCAGGGACTGGCAAAATAACACAAGAAAGAAAACCTGAGATTATATTTCAGAGGCCTTAAATACCAGGTAGTTGAGTTCAGACTTCACATGGAAACAAATTAGAATCAAAACGAAGGCCTCTTTTATCATGACACTAGAATTCACTGTAGTGTTACATTATTAAACTTGAATTTTAACTTGAAGGTGTCAATATGTATTAATAACTGTACTTGATACTTCTAGGTATTGTATTTTGGCATGAATGTATTAAGCAAACCAAATACAGTAGTGTTGAATATGAAAACATTTCATAAGGCTGTAGTTATAGAGTTTGGTCACATACATCAGTTGACCTGAGTAGATAGCCCATAAGTTCTATCCAAACAGCTTTTATATAATAAAAGCAGCAGCAACAACAAAATATATCTGGTGTCTCCAAACTATACCCAAGTGGGCCAAACTTGGCCCACTACGTGTTTTTATAAATAAAGTTTTATTGGAACCCAACCCTGCCCATTCATTCATGCATTGTCTATGGCTGTTTTTACATTATACTAGCAGAGATGAGTAGCTGCAAAAAAGAACATATGGCCCACAGAGCCTAAAATATTTACTCTCTTGCCCTTTATAAAAAATAGCCAGATCCTGGAAATACATAATGGGCAAAAAATATAAATGAAAAAATAGAAGTTGCTATTAGTTCAAAAAGTTTAAAAATGCTATTAAACCAATCTTTTCTTTTTTTAATATCTCTAACTGGCAAAAGCTAAAAATGTGGATAATAGTATGGTGAGAGTAAGGAATGGGGATTCTCAATTCCCATTGCCAGTACAAATTTTACAACCATTTAAACAATAGATTTGTAGTATTTATTACAATTTTTAATCAGGATGATCTTTGCACTTTTAAGAATTTTAATCACTTATTCAATTTTTCAGAAAAAATTTGTATATAGATAGGTTCGCTGTGCTATTGTCTAGAATAGCCCAAATATTGGAGGAAACAACCAAAATTTCCCTTGGTAAGAAATTAATTAAAAAAATTATAGTCCAGAAATGTTTTGGAACTAGAAGTGGTAGTTACATAATATTGTGAATGTACCAAATGCCACTAAATTATTTGTGCTAAAATGGCTAATTTTATGTTATGTGAATTTCATCCCAATAAATTTTTCTTAATCATAATCCTTTTGTATGATTAAATACCGTATAACTCTTAAGAAAAACGAGGTCGATCTATTTGGAATAACAAAGAAAGATGTCAAAGATATATTAAGTGTAAAATGCAATTTGGCTAAGAGTACGTAGAATATGAGCCTATTACAGTTTAAATAATGTGTGTGTGTTGTGTGAGAGACGCAGGGAGAGAGACTAGTGTGTGTGAGTATGTAATGGAGAAGAGAGCAAAGAATATTCATTGTAGTGGACCTGTGTAGTTTTGGCTACTTAGTATCCGAAAACCATTCTACTTTGAGGACAACCCTAAGATAGGCAGGAGCACGTTCCACTGCCTTTAGTGAGACTCTAAAAGCATTTACTCTTCTTACCTCCCTGGCAGCCAATTAAGAGGGATATAACATAATAGGCTCAGCCAATCAGATGTCCCCACTGAGAAGTTCCACTCTTAAGGGACTGATGCAAAGGAGCAGAGTGCAGTGGAGTCCAGTGTTGCCTCAAATCTTGAGAGGTGTGGCAATGAAAGGTCCTTAGTTTGGGTCTTGCCATCCCATTAATCCTGCCCTTTTTTTTTTGTAGTTTTTGGCCAGGGCTGGGTTTGAACCCACCACCTATGCACATGGGGCCGGTGCCTTACTCCTTTGAGCCATAGGCACCGCCCAATCCTGCCCATTTTTTAAGTGTGATTTTCTACACTTCCTATCAATTGTGTAAGTTTGTATTCCTTCCATGAAATATCTTGTTCTGCTAAATTTAGCCAGAGTTGACCCTTCTTGTTTGCAACTAAGAAGACTAGTTACTAAATGCAAAGAAATAAATCTGAATAAATACACACCTACATGTTAACAAGGTTATCTCTGGGCAAGTTATATAGCTAAAAGTAGACTGGCTGGACCCCAGGGCATGTAGGTGCCTATTCACCCATCATCAACATAGACACATTGTTTTCCAAAGTGATTCTGTCAGTTTACCCTCCCACCAAGCAGTATATGAGTGTTCTCTGTTCTACATTATCATCAATGCCTCCTACTGTCAGCCTTTTTAACTTCAGCTATTATGGGGCTGTGACATGGTATCTCATTTTTTGTATAATTTGCATTTCCCTGGTTACATGTGAAGTTGCACACCTCTTTGTTTGTTTACTTTTGGATTTTCTTCACCCTAAATTGCCCATTCAATATCCTTTGCTCATTTTTCTGTTGTGAAGTTTGTGCTTTCCTTATTGCTTTGTGGGAGTTCTTTGTATATTATGGCCATAATCCTTTGTCTATTAATGTACATTGCAAATATCTTCACCTAGTTTGGACTTTTCCTTTCATTTTGCCTTTTGTCATTAGAATTTTTTAATGCTTAATATAACAGGATAAATATATTAGCCTTTACTGTTCAGAGCTTTTTGTGTCATGACTAGAAAGTAATTTCTTATGCCTTGTATTTACATTCTCTTGTTCGTCACATTCAGGTCTTTGATATACCTGGAAAGTATTGTTTGTGTGTGGTGTGAAGTAGAAATCTAATTTTACTTTTTCCATATGGGTAGTCATATGTTTGTTTATAAGGAGCCTGCAACTAGAATAAATAGATATATTTTTACTAGGAATAGGTTGCCCTTAAGACACAAACCTTGGTATTATAAGTTACTGCATAAAAGGGAAATGCTCACAATTAAAATGAAAGCAATCTTATATTCAATAACTACATTTGGTCATCCAAGCAAAAATATCCATTTAGCTATAAGAATCACAGAATGTACCAAAATAAATTCCAGAAGGAGTTAAATACAGGATGGCCAGAAAGTTCGTGTGCAATTTTTCTGGCCACCCTGTATAAAAGAACAATTCATTTAAAACTCAGAAGGTTGTATTAATAAATATGTATGACTCTTTTATGGGGAAGGCAATGCAATGGTAAAGCTTTTTTTATTTTTAAACTGGGGAATAAGCCAGTTGCAGTGGCACACACCTGTAATCTCAGCTATTTGGGTAGTTGAGGTGGAAGGATCACTTGAGCCCAAGAGTTCAAGACCAGGAGTTTGAGACCAGCCTGGGTAACATACTGAGACACAGTCTCAAAAAAAAAAAAAAAGAAAGAAAAGAAAAGAAATACAGGAATAAATGTAATAAGAAGTGTGCAAGATATTAATAAAGATAAATGGAAAATGCTACTGGAAGACATAAAATGAGAGACATGGAGAAACATACCATGTTTTTAGAAAGGCACTATAACATATTATTATAAAAATAATATTATTCTTCCTTAAATTAATCTATACACTTAATACCATCTTGATGGAAAAAAAACATACCATCTTGATGCAGGGGATGCCCCCAATGAAGGAAGGAAAGCACTCGGAATTCCATGAGTGGATTTTTGGCTTCAAGCTGGAAAGACTTAGAGAGGGATCCAACCAGCTACAGAAAGTTTATTGGAAGAGAAACAGATTACAGACAGATGTGTGAGATCCCACGCAAGTTGAACAAATCACAAACCCAGCTCACTTAAGAAACCAAAGATAGGGCGGCGCCTGTGGCTCATCGAGTAGAGCACCGGCCCTATATACAGAAAGTGGCAGGTTCAAATCCGGCCTTCGCCAAACTGCAAAACAGAAAAATAGCCGGGCATTCTAGCAGGCGCCTGTAGTCCCAGCTACTCGGGAGGCTGAGGCAGGAGAATCGCCTAAGCCCAGGAGTTGGAGGTTGTTGTGAGCTGTGTGACACCACGGCACTCTGCCCAGGGCGATAAAGTGAGACTCTGTCTCTAAAAAAAGAAACCAAAGATAAAGCTGGGGCATAACAGTCCTGGATGCATGCCGCTGACCTACACAGTGATAATAATGTAGTAAATCTTTTTCTTGCCAGTTGTCCCAGTGGCGTTGTTCACAGTGGCAAAACACACAACCCAAGGAATGATAATCAGCCGGCTGCTGGGGAAAATGATAAGTCTTCACTTTAGGGCAGTCAAAGACAGGTCATTGGAAATGAGTAGGATAACAGAGGCAGCAGGGAAAATGCTGACAGAGAGCTCAGGGCGGCTTCATCTTCAGTAAGAAAGAGACAAATCCGGACCAGCTGCTAATGCAGTTACCCATCTCAAGTCCAGGGTTAAGCTAATCAGTGAGGATCGCTTTTCCAAATGCCAAAAACCCCAGGGGAAACCCAGGGACAGCATGTGGCCTGTTTCAGCCAACTGGTGTCCCCAAAGGGCCTATTTCAACCTCCTAATTGGGGTCACTGAAATAACGTGGCTCTGGCCTCACAGAGTCACCACAGTGAGGAATCTCTTCAAACCAAAGGAAAAAGAATTTCAAAGTAAACAAGGGAAGTGCCCTGCCCTATATGAAATGGAAACAGTTGCCCATGTGGCCAAAGCGGAGGTTACAAATGCAATAAGGAAATAAACAGAGCATGAATTGTATGCGCTATAGAGCAAGACAGGTCAGCGGGGTCACCATCCAAAACACAAGAAACTGAGGAGCAGAAGCCAAGGAAGAAACTGAAGTATTGGATTCCTGCTTTGGTGGGGGAAAACATCCCACCATTTCCTGAGGCCAGGGTTATCTGGTGTCTGCCAATTGCTAGAATCTTTACTGCAAGGGGATTAAAACCTCTGCCATCCTGTTACTGGGAAAGCTATAGCTAGGTGGATGGAGTGAGTTTATGTCCTCCAATTCAGAAGGAAAATCTCAAGAACAGAGGTGGGAAAGACATGGGTCCTTGGGGCTGGCAGCTAAAGACGGGACTGGCCAGCAGTAGTCCTGTCCAGGACACCCAGACAACAGAACATATAGTAAGAGGCCCTGGCTTCAAAGTCAAGAGACCCTGCAGATACCTCCCTTACTCATCCGAAATTGAGAAAAACACCCAGGTCAGAGATTCGAATGAGAAGGAAAGAGTCCAAGACTGTAGAAGACAAAACAACCAAAAGAACTTGAGGTTACCAAGCTAGACAAAGGGAGACTCAGCTGTCCCTCAGGTTCTGAATAATGCCATACGGTTTTAATTTGGGGTTCAGTTGGGGTCTCCCTTTGTCCAATATGGGTCACCAGAAGGGTGATGCAGGGGGCACCCCAATGAAGGGAGGAAAGCCCCTGAACTCTCAAACTTCTTACAGGAATGAATTTGAGAGCAAGTCCTTTGGCTACAGAAAGGTTTCACGGAGACAGAGACAGACAACAGATCTTACTCCATAGAGGAGGGATCCTTTCTCAAGTAGGAGAGGGAGCAATGATAACTTATGGGGTGATGATAACTTTTCTGAATGTTGAAAAACCCTGTACATTTCAGCATTGTCTTGTGGTCAGGCCACAATGGTTAATTACAAACTGCTGTCACAGGAAGTTAAGCAGGAATAGTTGGTAAGGCCTCTAGCTTAGAAATTCATTCATCTATGGATGGTCATGGGCTGGCGACTTGCTGGCAATTCCTTGTTCAGGGTGATAATTTCCTTATCAGCCAAAATGCCTGCCCTCAGGCCCTCTCAACGTGCCTTTTTTGCCTTATCCCTACATTACTAAAAATGCAAACATGATTTCTAACCAGGCAAGCTGATATTAAAGTTTATGTTGTAAAATAAATATGAAGATTAACAACAACAAAAGAATTTGGGTCAGGCGAGGTAGCTCATGCCTATAATCCTATCACTCTGGGAGGCCGAGGTGAATGAATTGCTTGAGCTCATGAGTTCAAGACCAGCCTGAGCAAAAGCGAGACCCCTCATCTCTACTAAAAATAGAAAAAACTGAGGCAAGAGGATCGCTTGAGCCCAAGTTGGAGATTGCTATGAGCTATGATGCCACGGCACTCTATCCAGGGTGACAGCTTGAGACTCTGTCTCCAAAAAAAAAAAAAATTCTGACCAAAGATGAATAATAAGGAAGGACCTGTTACATATGAGGTCATATTACAAGGGGTTATAATTGTTGAGATGGTTCTTAGCAAATATTTGGAGTGTGAGAGGTAAAGAAAGAGTTCTGACTGTGAAAAGTTTGAAGCTTTTCAGAGGGCCTGACGACCACTTAAAACTGAAACCCAAATTTTAAAAAAGTTTTTCTCTTGGCTCGGTGCCTGTAGCTCAAGTGCCAGCCACATACACCAGAGCCGGTGGGTTCAAATTCAGCCCAGGCCTGCCAAACAACAATGACAACTACAACCAAAAAATAGCCAGGTGTCGTGCTGGACACCTGTAGTCCCAGCTACTTGGGAGGCTGAAGCAAGAGAATCGCTTAAGCCCAGGAGTTGGAGGTTGCTGTGAGCTGTGACACTGCGGCACTCTACCCAGGGCAACAGCGCTGGGCTCTGTCTCAAAAATAAATAAAAAAATAAGTAAATAAAATAAATAAGTTTTTCTCAGTTATATTGAAATATACTTGACAAATTATGTAGATTTAAGGTATACAGCATAATGTTTGATATACACAGTCATTGTGAAATGATGCCCACAATCAAGCTAACCAACATGTTCACCTCACATAGTTACCTCTGCGTGCGTGTGATGAGAATACTTAAGATCAACTCTCTTAGCAAATTTCAAGTATGCAATGAAGGGTTATTGCCTGTAGTCACCGTAGGGTACGTTTAGTTCTCCAGAACTTACCCGTCCTGCATAACTGAACCTTTGTGCCTTTGACCATCATCTCCCTGTTTCCCCACCCACCAGCCCCTGGCAACCACCACTCTACTCTCCGCTTTTATAAGTTTGGCTTTTTCAGATCCCACATCTCATCTAAGTGAGATCATGCAGTATTTGTCTTTCTCTGTCTGGCTTCTTTCACTTAGTATAATGTCCTCCAGGTTCAAAAACAGACATACAGCCTACAGGTATATCAAAAGTTGCTCAACACCTCTAATGGTCATCAAAAGCCCAGTGAAACTGCAGCATCTCAAGTACACGAAAGATAACAAGTGCTGATGAGGATGTGGAGAAAAGAGAAATGTTGTCCACCATTGGTGGGAGTGTAAATTGGTAGTCATCATGGAAAAAAGAAGGAGGTGCCTCAGAAAATTAAAAATAGAACCAGCATATGACCCAGCAATCTGACGTGGGGTATATAATCCAAATAAAAGGAAATCAGTGTCTTGAAGAGATATTTGCATCTCCATGTTCACTGCAGTTTTATTCGCAGTAGCCAAGATGTGGGTGTCCAGCAACAGATCGACAGAGGAATGAATGAAGACAATGTTTTAAATAAGTGTAATACAATAGTATATTATTCAGCCTTAAGAAGGAAATCATTTGCAACAACATGAACTAACCTGAAGGATGTTAGACCATACACTATGCAAAGCAGAATGAGCCAAGTTTTTATTTTTACCAGATGTTTGCCCGAGTGGTTGATTCCCATTCCCTGTGCCTGTGCACTCACCCAATCAGGCTGCTCCTGCTGTCCGCACTCAGGCTTCCTAGGAGTACAAGAATTGGCCCTCGCTGCCCAAACTGAGGTTCCTGGACCAACGCGAGCATCACTTGAGAGCGTATTAGAATTATAGAACCTCAGCTCCACCCCAGAGCTGAAATCAGAATCTGCTTTGTAACAGGATCCCTTGGGGGTTTTATATACATTAAAGTTCGAGAAGCCATGTATTGGACCAACCTTCTTATCAGGGGAATAAAATTACTTATTACCCCCAACCTATTTTAGTTGAACTAAGGCTTATTTCAAAAGTGTTGTCTTTTGTACTAAAGTAGAAAATGATCATCCACTTCTGCACCTGATTATTATGACTTGTAATCTCTCTCTTCTAGGACACGTGCCCAAAGGTCTCATATGCCATCCTGACCAGGAGCATCTGATTTATCCACTGGGTTGCACAGTTCTCATTCAGGCAATAAATACCAATGAGCAGAATTTCCTGCAAGGTCATGGCAACAATGTTTCCTGTTTAGCCATCTCCACAAGAGGAGATTACATCGCCTCTGGACAAGTCACATTCATGGGGTTCAAGGTGAACCAAGTGAAAATAACTCCTTAGGAATTTATTTAGAGGTGCCTCCCTAGAAGAACTGCCCCACTTCGGGTTGTTAGCTCTCTGCTGCCCTGCGTTTTACCCTTTGTTCATCTTCCTTTTCATTTTTCTTTCAACAACTCCTTTCCCTTCTGCCAGGCTGAGAGTAAAGGGATCTGATGTTTTCACACCAGAGGCTGCGCCTTGGGACTGATAATAATGTTCACAAACAAAAGTCCCCACTTAAAACTATTTCCATTTTTTTGCTGTCATGTTTATCAAACATGATCTAATTTCTAGGAAAGTGACATTAGGCCTAGCACAGTGGCCCACACCTGCAATTTCAGCCCTTTGGGAGGCCAAGGCAGGAGGATAATTTAAGGACAGGCATTCAAGACAGCTGGAACAACATAGTAAGGCCTCTGTCTCTACAAAACAATGTTAAAAATTAGCTGAGCCTGGGGATGTTTGCCTGTAGTGTCAGGGACTTGAGAGGCTGAGGCCAGAGAATCACCTGGGCCCAGGAGTTCGAGGTGGCAGTGAGCTATGATCCTGCCACTGTACACCAGCCTGGACAACACAGCGAGAGACTGTCTTGGTGTCCTGGGGGGAAAAAAGAAAAGGAAAGTGATATTACTGATTATTTTTCACCAAGAGAGGTAGCTATCTCCTCCGTCTTTCAAAGCCTATCTAACGTTGTGTTCTTGCCTCCAGGCAGATATCATTTTGTGGGATTATAAGAAAAGGGAGCTGATTGCTCGGCTGTCACTTCACAAGGGCAAAATTCAAGCTCTGGCCTTTTCACCCAATGATCTGTACTTGTTATCGCTAGGAGGCCCAGACGATGGCAGGTAACGTGCTAAACATATTTAGTTATTTTCTGCCAATTATATCTCCAGAAGTGTTAAGTACCCTGTGCCCTCAGGGGTTCTCTATTGGCCCATCTGTATGTGAGTGTCATGTGTTTGAGGCGATGGTTGTTCCAATTACCTTGATTTGGTAATTACATTTTATTACAGACAGCAAAATATTAATATCACATGTGCTCCCCAATATCTACAAATATGCTATATTAAGTAAAAGCTTCCCAGATGATTCTAAGATCCAGCTAAATCCAAGCTCCATTCCTGCAAAAGAAAGACATCAATGTCATTGTCATCCCTCATTACAGACAACAACTAAAATTTTTTAAGCACATATAGTGGCAGATAGGTGCTGAACGTTTTAATCACACTATCTAGTTTGAGCCCCGCGACAACTACGTAAGGTGGAAGCTTCTGTTGCCATATGACAGAGAAGGAACTAAAGTCACCAGCTGGTAAGTGGCAGAGCTGGGAGACAAACCCTGGCAATGTGACACCAGAGGTGGTATTTTTAACTTGCTTTACCAAGACAAGATCTTTGCCCTTGAGGTAATTTACAGTCAAGTTTAATAGGCAGAGGACTCATACAAACAAAATTGGGGGGGGAAAGTATATTTCAGGCCATTATATTAGGAAGAACAGCCAATGCAGGACATATTCCTATGTAATGTTAAAGGAATGTAGTCTGTAGGAGAAAAATAATAACACCTGAGGTTTGTGTAGGATTTTGTACTTTAGGACACTAATGTTTTCTTGTCTGGGTTTCACAGGTTTATTACAAAGGAAATTTACATTTATGTATAGTTATATATTAACAGTTCTGCTCTTATTATAGACCTAGTCAAAGAAATTTCCACAAGATTTCCTCATTTACTAGCCATTCATAAGTATTCACCCTTTCTCTGGGCTGTCACCACTTACTGCTTTTAATAAAAAATACGTACAGAAATCTCCTATTAACATTCTTAGCTCAACTGAAAGCATTTTTCTCAGTCTTGATGCGCATTGGAATCACCTGGTAAGATTTTGAAAATACTGATGCCTGAGTCTCAGGTTGGCCATTAGGCCAGCGCCAGCCCACCTGCTGCCAGACTAGGCCCAGGGGGAGAAAATGGCCCCTTAACCAATGTTAATCTGGCAAAACTGTTAAATCTCTTCTGTAATTTTAAGCTTGATTTTAGCCTATCTCAAATTTGCTTGCACATTTGTGGGGAATATTGAGAAGCTGAAAGAAAGACCAACGAACCTTGCTGTACTAGGAGAACGCAACGTGCCCACCCCTGAACAGTCACTGTCCTGACAGGGTTGGGGTCTTGCTGGTTGGTTTCGGATGGTCTGGGGTCACCCCTGACCGCGTGGGAAGTGCCCATTCCACTCCAACAAGCTAGTTTCTACATGACAGAAACAATGAGAAGCTGCAAACTGTAGTGGACATTCTCTAGTTTTGTATATTTTGTAATCTGTGAAACTGCATTAACGTTATCAAGCCATCTGTGTTGTAACGCGACCTGAGTTTTCACTAACTTTACAGTAAGGATATCTTCTCTGTGTGTACACATACAAATACCATATTTTGCTATGTGTAATGTGCACTTTCTCCCCAAATTTTTGAAGGAAATATAAGAAAGCACATTATACATGGGTTGTATGGGCTGGGAACTGGGGAGCCCCGCAGGCCTCCCGGGCTGCTGTATCCTCCCGCCTGGGCTCACCAGCCGCACCACTTTCCAGTGCAGAAGGATCTGGGAGTGGCCTCCGCCCAGCCCCACAATCTGGGAAGGAGGTGGCGGCAGAGCTGACGAGGCAGGCCCAGCTGTGTGGGGCGAGGGCCAAGACCTGGCAGTGTGGAGGGGACCGTGAGCCTTGGGCCCCAGGGACCCACCTGGCTGTCCACAAGCTGAGTGGCATCAGAAGCTCCCTCCCCACCAGCCACACATGTGGCCATCTCAGCCACAGACCCGATGTGGGAGAGAGCGGAGGGGCGGCCTTCACAGACCAGGAGGCTATGGGAGGGCAGCTGCAGGAATGTGGTGGGATTGGCACGTTTACCAGGGGAGCATTAGCCTTCCTCTAGAGCTGGCCACTTTCTTGGGAGGCATTTTTCTGAAAGCTTGGGGGAAAAACATCGGTCTGTATTATACACAGGAATGCATTTTACATGACAAAATACGGTATATCTCATGCTTTTCAATGACTGCATGGTATTCCAGTGCTGGAATCTATTTGACCAACTCTCTGTGTCAGAGCCTTCTATTTATTATTTTCAAAATTTAGATCTGGTTTTGAAGAATGAAAGCTATGCCTGGTCATAGTTAATAAAGAGAC
Organism: Perodicticus potto; assembly: GCA_963574655.1. NCBI lineage: Eukaryota > Metazoa > Chordata > Mammalia > Primates > Lorisidae > Perodicticus > Perodicticus potto. The sequence goes on along the minus strand of CAUYRH010060007.1, from coordinate 9,492 downwards.
TCTGTTGTCCTATTATACAAAAGGATCCAAAATTCAAAGTATAAGTTTTCTGACGCCACGCCGCCTAGCCCCCTCACCTCTATCCACACTCCAGGGGCACTTGAATTTTTTGTGTGGCTTTATTGAGATACGTTTCACATGCCCTAAAACCTAGCCATGTAAAACAAATGAATGGGCTCTGTGGCTACGGCGCCGGCCACATATACCAGAGCTGGCAGGTTCGGATCCAGGCTGGGCCTGCCAAACAATAATGACAACTATAACCAAAAGAAAAAAGAAAAAAATGGCAGGGCGTTGTGGCAGGCTCCTCCCAGCTACTTGGGAGGCTGAGGCAAGAGAATCGCTTGAGCCCAAGAGTTGGAGGTTGTTGTGAGCTGTTATGCCACGGCACTCTACCTGGGGTGACAGCTGGAGACTCTGTCTCAAAAAAAAGAAAGGTTTTAGTGTATTCACAGAATTTATAACCATGACCACACTCAATTTTAAAACATTTTCAACCCCCCCCCAAATAACTCATACCCATTAGCAGTAACTCCCCATCCCTCCTCCCATCCCCCAGCAACCACTAATCTACTTTCTGTTTCTACAGAGCTGCCTGTTGTAGACATTTCCATATACAGAATCATACAACAAGTCACCTTTTGTGACTGGATTCATTCACTTAGCATGATGTTTTCAAAGTTTATCCATCTGTGGCATCTATTAGTACTTTACTTTTTATTGTCAAATAATATTCTATTATATGTATACCCCACATTTTCTTTATCCATGAATCAGTTGATGGACTTTTGGGTCTTTTTTACTTTTAAGCTATTATTAACAGTGTGTTACAAACACTCACGTCTTAAGAGTCTGTGTGGACATATGTTGCCATTTCTCTTGGATACGAGGCACTTGGTTTTAACAGTAGTTGATTTTTGATTCATCATCTAGTTATTATTTCAACTTTTTAAGTGCTTCATTTCTCACTTTTTCCACTTAAGGTGGTATCTGTCAATTTCCCACTGTGAAAAAGAAAGAATTTATGGCTCCTGTTTCCCATTCCTAGGGATCTTGGTTATACTTTAGTTTTAGACCACCTGTCATAATACATTCTATATGTAAAGTTAGGAAGTAAAGATAAGCATTTTTTTACATGAACAAGGTTTGCAATGTTTTCATTCCTTTTTTGTGAATATTGTACTTCAAATGCTTAACATAATACTTCCTCCCCAGGATTTTTACTACTATTATCTAAAAAAACTATTTGGTTTAGGGCTAAGTTGTATGATTGTACCCCCAAAAAAGGAAATGGTACTGTGAAGCAGCACTTCTCCAAGAGTGGTCCCTGGACCAGCAGCACCCACATCCCTTGGACTTGTTAAGAAAAGCAAATTCCAGGCCAGGCACGTTAGCTCATGCCTGTAATCCCAGCACTCTGGGAGGCCAAGGTGGTGGATGGCCTGAGCTCACAGGTTCCAGACCAGCCTGAACAAGAGCGAGACCCTGTCTCTAAAAATAGCCAGGTGTGGCGGGCACCTGTAGCGCCAGCTACTCGGGAGGCTGAAGCAAGAGAATCGCTTGAGCCCAAGAGTTGGAGGTTGCTGTGAGCTGTGACTCCACGGCACTCTACTGAGGGTGACAAAATGAGGCTCTGACTCCAAAAAAATGAAAACTAAAAAAGCAAATTCTCAGATCGCGCGTAGTGAATCAGAAACACTAGCAGTCTCTGTTTTGATAATCCTGATTCTGGCTTGGATACGTGTTCAAATTTGAGAATTCTGCCTTAGGATGTCCTCTTTATTGCATTCTTAAAAAAAAAAACAAAAAAAACAAGAATACGTCCCCAGAGAAAATTTTTATTTCAGATAAATGAGTGGTAAACATTAAAGCCTTACATGCCCGAAAATGTCTTGAATTTTAGCATCAGACCTTACCGACGGGCTCACTGTTTTCTAGCCTCAGAATCGTTTTCCTTCAAAACTTTTGAAAGTGTGACCCATTTGTCTCCTAATATCCAGCGTATTGATTGAGTAGATGCCAGGGGGTAAGGGGAAGATCAGTGTCATTTCGTTGCTAATTTTTAAGTCGACCTGTTTCGGCTTTTCTTTCTAGAACAACCAAAATAATTGTTTCGTATTTTGAAAGCCTACTTTCCCCTGATTTTTATTATTTTTGCACCTCTTGTTTCGGCAGTGTGGTGGTGTGGAGCATAGCCAAGAGAGACGCCATTTGCGGCAGCCCTGCAGCCGGCCTCAGTGTCGGGAACGCCACCTCGGTGGTCTTCTCAAAGTGCCGAGATGAGATGTTTGTGACCGCTGGCAAGTATGTGTCTATCGTCATGGTTCTCAGAACTCATAACTCACTATATTTCCTCGAACAGAAAACATGCTCATTCCAAACTGGAGGAACACGCCTTTATTCCTGGATAGGTACCTTTCATCATAATTTTCATGATTGCAGTTATTATAAGTTATTTTTGCTGAAAGTACTATATTAAATTCGGTTATTTAAAAATTCTGCCACTACCACTGAAAAGATTCTGCTTACTTGCTAAACTCATCTCAAGCTCTTGCTGGTTACTAAAAAACACATTATCTTCGATCAGTGCTCACAAAGTAATTTACACAATTGCAGATTCACTTCCTGGTTAATGTTTCTTACCACCCACTCTTGATTTAGGTCTCATGAAATGATACTTTGCAAATTAACTGTGCCAGGGAGTTTCAGATGGTTAGAGTATTAGCCATAGAAGGCAATTTCTCGCAAGGTCTGCTTTAACCAGCTAATGGTGACCCAGCTGAATGCGTGAACAGAGGCCAGCATCTGTCTAAAGAATTACATTAATTCACAGAGCTCGGTGGCCTATGAAACTGGTTTATAATAAACTCGTAAGAGAATAAAAAAATAAAATAAAATAATTCACAGAGCTCTGTTTGGAGTTTGAAGGAAAGGTTAAATATGTATAACAACATCTTTTGCATCTTTTTTTTATGTCATACACCAGTTGGAAGATGAGAAATCTGAAAATGTAGGGTTAAAGTATAAGTTGGGTGGAACCGTTCTTTCTGATCCATCTGAGGCCGCCCATCTGTGGAAAGTCCCCATGGTTGGTTCCTCTTCCAGCCACATGAGGGAATTTGTGCTGCTCTACATCTGGGTTGTTTCCTATCCCCACCTTGTAACACGCAGCGTGCATTTGTTCCATGGCTAACTCTGAGTGTATTCATTCATTCAGAGGCCGTGAAACTAACCGGCCATCAGGAAAGCCAGCCCCCACCAAGCAGTTTTAGTAGAACATCACTCTCATACAGTAACGCAGCTGACCAAGTCCTACTCTATCTGCCCAGGCTGGTGGTGACCGTGAAGCTCTTCATCTCCCTTCAGGTTTGCAGAGTGGTTTGACTAAGCCTTTAATTTATGGGGCTCTTTCTCCCACCCACCATCTCCTTAAGCAGCGGGCATTGGTCCATTCTAAAGCCCATGGACAACATTTCCTGGGAGACGATCAAAACTTGAATTTTTCACCAAAAAGATTTTTAGGACAATTCATAGACTAAGGCTTCTTCAATTTCATGTGACACTAATAACTGAGAAAGTTATTATTCCATTATTTTGTTCCCATGAGACGTTCTACGAATTCCAGCATTTCAGCATCTAAATGACATCTATCAGGAAAATCATGGAATAGCTTTTTTTTTTTTTTTTTTTTAATTTGGGAAGTACGTTCAAAATATTTATTGAGCTGGGCTTAGTGGCTCACACCTATAATCCTAGCCTTGTGGGAGGCTGAGGCAGGAGGATCCCTCCAGCTCAAGAGTTCAAGACCAGACTGAGCAAGAGTGAGACCCTATCTCTAATAAAAATAGAAAAAATTAGCCAGGCATTATGGCACATGCCTGTAGTCCCAGCTTGGGAGGCTGAGGCAGGAGGATTGGTAGAGCCCAGGAGTTCAATGTTGCAGTGATCTACAATGACACTACTGTACTCTACCCAAGGCAACAGAGGGGGACACTGTCTCCAAAAAATATATATATATGGCTTGGCACCTGCAGCTCAGAGGCTAGGGCTGGCGTTTCAAATCTGCCCTGAGCCTTCCAAATGACAACTACAACAACAACAAAAATAGCCGGGCATTTTGGTGGGTGCCTGTAGTCCCAGCTATTTGGGAGGCTGAGGCAAAAGAATCGCTTAAGCCCAAGAGTTTGAGGTTGCTGTGAGCTATGATACCACAGCACTCTACCTAGGGCAGAGGTTCTCAACCTTCCCAATGCTGCAATGTATTTTCATTGTTACAAAGGGGTCGCGACCCACAGGTTGAGAACCGCTGAACTAGGGGGACATAGTTAAACTCTATCTCAAAAAAAAAAAAAAAAGAAAGAAAGAAAAAGAAAACCCATGGCTCGGCACCTGTAGCTCAAGCGGCTAAGGTGCCAGCCACGTATACCTGAGTTGGCGGGTTCGAATCCAACTCGGGCCAGCACACGACAATGAGGGCTGCAACCAAAAAAATGGCCGGGCATTGTGGCGGGCGCCTGTAGTCCCAGCTACTTGGGAGGAGGAGGCAGGAGACTCACTCCAGCCCAGGAATTGGAGGTTGCTGTGAGCGGTGATGCCATAGCACTCTATCCAGGGTGACAGCTTGAGGCTCTCTCTCAAAAAAAACCCCAAAAAACATATATATAAATATGTGTGTGTATTTATTGTGTGTAATTCTAGGAGCTAAAAAACAAAAGAGGAAAAGCCAAACTTGATGTACTTTTAATCTTTTCAGCCTAAGATATTAGCTGAAGCCTTCATCTATGAGGTTGACCTTGAAATTTTTATACAGTTACAAATTCAGATGCATTCAACATACAATGATTACATGCAAACCACATGTCAAGTCCTGTGTTAGGCGCTAATTTTGTTTAACTTTTAGTTGCTTAGTCTCATTTCTCCTGCCCAAAGTGCTGGGATTACAGATGTGAGCAACTGCACCCAGCCCTGATTATGATTTTTTTTTTTCTGGTAGTGGGACAATTCGAGTATGGGAACTAGATCTTCCAAACAGAAAAATCCGGCCAACTGAATGCCAAACAGGACAGATGAAAAGAATAGTCATGAGCGTTGGAGTAAGTATTACATTAAGTAACTCTGAAATGTGTTCCTGTTAACAATACTGAGCCAGCAGTGTGTGTGGGTGTGTACATTGGGCTGGAGATAGGAAGGTGAGGCATGGACACGGCAGGTGGATTGAGGAAGCACCGGGGAGGGAGAGTCTCCCTCTGGAGCTCCCTTGGGAGTCAGGGAGGCACTGCCCAGACACAGAAGGTAGGTCGTGTTTGCTGGGGTCTGGACTGTCACAGACACCAATGCCTGCCTCACCTGGAGTAAAGCAGTGTAGCCAGGTGGCACTCAGAGCCCACAGCACGTCCTTATGCCACTGATATTATTTCTGCCACAGGAAATAAAGTTTCTTACAACGAAACTCATTGTTGAAGTGGAGTTTCTTCCATAAAGAGAAGTTACTAATATGTGTGTGTGTTTTTTTTACTTAATATTAGTGCACTTTTTATGGTGTGTCCTCTGTCTCTCGAGGGGAACACTTTCCCAATCTCTCTGAGAAAGCCAACGCTTCATTTCAAATAGATAGTGTTTTGTTTCTCTGCTGAAAAAGAACTATATGCATATTTAATGTGGATTCATGCGTTCATACATGCAAGTTGAGTGTCTCTTATCCAAAGTGCTTGGGACCAGAAATGTTTTGAATTTTGGATTTTTTTCAGATTTTGGAATATTCGCATTCTACTTATCAGTTTGGCATCTCTAATCCAAAAATCTGAAACCTGAAAATGCTTAGTATTTTCTTGGAGTGTCACATTGGCGCACAAGAAGTTTTAGATTTCCAAGCATTTCCCATTTTGGAATTTCAGATCAGGGATACTCGATCTATGTAATTTCATCCTTCATTGACTTATTCCTCTCATTTAGTGTATTATCATTTTGTGAATATAAACTTTGGAAAATGTGAGATAAAGGGAACACATATCCTCTTTGGAGGAGCACTCCTTCATCTGAGGACCCTTTGGAGGTGTCTCAGGAGTCAGAATTGTAAAGTAGGCTTGTGAACACCAGACACAAATAGACCTCAGGTGACGTGGACAGGCTCGTTGCCTCCAGTTCTATGGGTGGCCTCCCAGAGCTGTAATGCCCCACCTTGCAGTCTGGGGAAACAGAAGCAGCCATGAACATCTTTGTAAGCTTCGTGGTATTTCAGAAAAAGCTCTTCCCATTCCTGATCAGGGGCTCGTGAACATCCCCAAGGAAACCCAGATCTTCAGATTTCTCTTTCCTTCTCCCCCAGATGGCCGACGACGATAGCTTTTTCTACCTTGGCACCACAACTGGAGATATTCTAAAAATGAACCCCAGGACAAAACTGCTCGCAGACACGGGGCCTGCGAAGGAAAAATTCAGTTTGGTGAGTTGAGACCATCAAGGTCTGCACTGTGGGCTGTTATCCTGCCTCCACTGGCAGCCCAGACTTTCGTTAAGAACAAGTGTAGGGGAAGGAAAAAGTCAACAATGGACCCCAGGCCACACCTAACTCTGGAAGGTGCACCGGATAGTTCTGCTGCTCTCATCTCTGGTTTTCATTCAGCGCAAAGACATTTCTAGATGTCCTAAATTAGAGAATCAGAACCACACTTCTTTTCACCACTTCAAAGCCTAGGGCCTGTTGCTTTGTGATTTGAAACCACATTGATTCCAGCCCCGTTGCCATAGGGAAGAGAAGTCTGCTCTTTGATCTATAAGACTATATGCTGTATATAATTTTTTTCAATTCTGATACCTAGGTCTTAGATTTCAGCCTCAACTGGTGTTATAAGCCATGAGTAAGATATAGCAATAGCCAGTCGTTTATATTTACAGAGTTCCTAACAATTCTGGTTCATAGAGCAGTGAGAGACTTTGGTACTCCAACCAAACTAAAAAGCCTACCCTCAAAGGATAATTCTGTATAGTAAGTGCTGCTATTTCCAGCACCCTAGAAAGTTACCATGGCTGTTTCTACTAAACTTTGAATTTGAAAGCTTGTGCTAGGTTCTGCACCTGCCGATCTCATTTCTGATAACAGAACAGATGGTTCTAACTAAGCTTAGATACTTTTCCACTCAGCAGATATTCTCACGAAACTTTGAAATGTTGCACTGTGTTCCTGGGGAAATGTCAGAGTTTTCTTAATCATGTAATCATTTAATATTCAAACTTTTAAAGAGACCTATAAAAAGAGGGGGAAAGCTACACTAGAGGTAGAGAAGAGTTTAGAGATAATTCCACGGGAGATTGAAGTGTAGCTCTTCAAGTGTAGTTTTTCAAATCATTTTTAGGAGAGGCATTCCAAAATATTAAACAGATAAAAGCAAAGTGGATCAGGTTAAAGGGAAGCAAGGCTTATAGCCTTGCCAGTTTCCAACTCTGAGATGCCTCCAAAGGGTGCAGTAGAACACTACTTAAAAATCTTAAAAATAGATCTGCCTGGTCTGGCCAGGCGCAGTGGCTCACGCCTGTAATCCCAGTACTGTGGGAGGCTGAGGCGGGAGGATTGCTTGAGCTCAGGAGTTCAAGGCTTGTCTCAGCAAGAGAGAGACCCCAACTCATGAAAAAAATGGAAAAACCCAGTTGGGCGCTGCAGCGAGCGCCTGTAATCCCAGCGGCTTCGTAGGCTGAGGCAGCAGGACGCCCATAGCCCAAGTCTGAGGTTGCAGTGAGCTATGACTCCATTGCACTCTGCTCAGGGCATAGGGTAGAACTCTGTCTTGACAAACAAACAAACAAACAAAATATTACCGCTCTGGCCAGGAGCAATGGCTCATGCCTGTAATCCTAGCATTCCTGGAGGCTGAGATAGGTGGGTCACTTGAGTTTACAAGTTTGAGACCAGCCTGAACAAGAGCTAGACCCCATCCCTATTAAAAATGAAAAACTGAGGCAAGCGAATCACTTGAGCCCTAGATTTTGAGGTTGCTGTGAGCTATGACACCGTGGCACTCTATCAAGGGTGACAAAGTGAGAGTCATAAAATAAAGTAATAAAATAATTACTGCTCTGGATATTCTTTACCTTCTCAGTACTGGGGGACTAAGTGCCTTTCCAGCAAAGATGCTGGCCATCTTAGTGTGTATCACACCTTTGACATTTAAGTGTCCTACAGATGCCTTAATTGCTACCCATTCAGGTCTGGTGGTAAATGGGCAATGGCTTCAAGACAACTTTTACATGGGTGGAAAGAAAATAATGCTTGTGGGATGAAGGTATAGGAGGTTCCACTGGAGACATCTGGTGATCTTGAGCAGTTACCCATTTCAACTTGAAAATCTACTTAAATATTTGCTCTACAGTTAAAATGATAAAGAATTGAAATGGGTTTAAAGTTGACCTATCGAGCAAATGGCACTAAAATGAAGATGATGATGACGATAACTAATAAAGAACATTTTGTGTAAGATCTGTATAACGAAAACCATAAAACTCTGATGAAAGAAATCAAAGAAGAACTAAATAAATGGAGAGACGTTTCATGTTCATACATAGGAAGACTCAAGTCAAGGGGTCAGTTCTTCCCAATTTAATGAATCCGCATCAAAATCCCAGCAAGTTATTTTGTAGAACTTGATGAACTGACTCTAAGGTTTATAAGGAGAGGGACAGGATTCAGATAGGCATCACAAATTAAAGAAAAAGACCCAGAATAAACAATGCAAAATTGAAGAAGGATAAACTTGAAGAAGTGATACTTCCTGACTCCCTGACATAAAGCTAAAGAAATTAAAACAACATTGTGTTGGTGAAAGAATAAACAAAGAGATCAATAGAACAGAATAAAGATAGACCCACATAAATATAGTCAACTCATCTTTGATAAAGGAGCAAAGGCAATCCAATGGAAAATAGTCTTTTTAACAAATGGTGCTGAAACATTCAAACATTCATATGCGAAACAATTGAATCTGGACCCATATCTTCTACTTTCAAAAAAATTAATTCAAACTGGATCACCAATCTAAATGTAAAACACAAACTATAAAACTCCCAGAAGATGCTCTATGGTTAAAATGATAAAGAATGGTAATGGGTTTAAAGTTGATCTATCAAGCGCGGTGCCCATAGCTCAGTGAGTGGGGTGCTGGTCACATACACCAAGGCTGGGCCGGGCCTTACTAAACAACAATGCAACTGCAACAAATAAATAGCCAGGCATTTTGGTGGGTACCTGTAGTCCCAGCTACTTGGGAGGCTGAGGCAAGAGAATCACTTAAGGCCAAGAGTTTGAGGTTCCTGTGAGCTGTGATGCTATGGCACTCTACTGAGGGCAACATAGTGAGACTCTGTCTCAAAACACAGAAAATAGAATAGAGTACATTTTGTGGGAGGTGGCAGGTAGGCTCTGAGTTCAGCTTCTTCTCCTTCCTTCTTGTTGGAATTTAAAGTCTCTCACTGAGTTCTCTGCTTTGTCTTCAGAAAAGGGCC
>CAUYRH010060002.1:0-12715 GCA_963574655.1 Perodicticus potto | reverse complement strand
TTTCTTTTTTTTTTTTTGAGACAGAGCCTCAAGCTGTCACCCTGGATAGAGTGCGGTAACATCACAGCTCACAGCAACCTCCAATTCCTGGGCTCCAGCGAGTCTCCTGCCTCCACCTCCCAAGTAGCTGGGATTACAGGCACCCGCCACAACGCCCGGCCATATTTTGGTTGCAGCTGTCAGTGTTGTTTGGCGGGCCAGGGCTGGATTTGAACCCGCCAGCTCAGGTGTATGTGGCTGGTGCCTTAGCCTGTGGAGCCACAGGCACTGAGCCTGTTCTTTTTTTTTTGTAAGTTTGCTTAGATTAGGTAATTTCTGTGGTTCTGTTTTCCAGTTCACTAATTCATTCTGTTCTTAGCACATTCTCTAAGGTTTTAATTTTAAATTATTTTTCAGTTATAAAATATCCATTTGATTCTTTTTATCTTATTTTTTTTTTATAGAGACAGAATCTCACTTTACTGCCCTTGGTATAGTACTGTGGCATCACACAGCTCACAGCATCCTCCAACTCCTGGGCTTAGGCAATTCTCTTGCCTCAGCCTCCTGAGTAGCTGGGACGACAGGCACCCGCCACAACGCCCGGCTATTTTTCTGTTTTTGCAGTTCAGCCAAGGCCGGGTTTGAACTCTTCACCTTTGTTATATGGGGCAGGCGCCCTACTCGATGAGCCACAGGTGCCGCCCCATTTGGTTCTTTTTATTGTCTTTTTTTTTTTTTTTTGGCTGGGGCTTTCTATTTTTCTTGTATTTCAAACATTTTGTAATTGTTGAAACATTTTTATAATGTGTGCTTTAAAATCTTTGTCAGGTAGAAACATAAATAAAAAGACAAAGATACAGAGCAAACAAACAAAAAAATCTTTGTCAGATAATTCCAATGTCTATGTCATGTGGATGTTGTCATCTGTTGATTGCCCTTTTCATCCAGTTTGAGATATTCCTAGTTCTTGGAGTGACTAGTGATTTTTGATTGGAACCTGAACACTTTTGTACTATGAGACTCTGGTCTTATTTAAACTTTCTCTTTCAGTTATTTTTTATTTTATTTTATTTTTTTGAGACAGAGCCTCAAGCTGTTGCCCTGGGTAGAGACCTGTGGCATCACAGCTCATAGCAACCTCAAACTCTTGGGCTCAAGTGATTCTCTTGCCTCCACCTCCCAAGTAGCTGGGACTACAGGTGCCCGCCACAACGCCCAGCTATTTTTTGGTTGTAATTGTCATTGTTGTTTAGCAGACCTGGGCCTGGTTCGAACCCACCACCCTAGGTGTATGTGGCTGGTACCCTTGCCGACTGAGCTACGTGCACCACCCCTGATCTTTTAGTTGATTTTTAATGGCCCTGTTGTGGCAGGGGAGGGGATTTGCTACACATTACTGCCAGGTAAAGCTAGAAGTCTAGGTTTTCCATTCAATCTCTTTTGACACCCAAAGGCTAGTGGTCTCCTGTTACTTCTGGGCAGGGGATGAAGTTCTGGCAGCCTTCATGGTGGAAGTGCAGCCTTCTGGCACTGACATGCTGTAAGTGCAGTGGTCTTGTTACTGCTGGAATGTGTTTAAAGCTGACTTTCCACTAGGCCTTCTTGGACACTGTCCCATTGGGGAGAGGGAGAGACACCTTGTTACTTCTAGATGGGGTAGAAGTTGGTGTTCCTTACATGGTCCACTGTTGGGGAGAGGGGAGTGTTGTTACTGGCTAGCAAGGTAGAAGGTCTTAGCTTTTACTTGGCTTTCTCTTATACCACCCTGGTAGAGGGTTGGGCACCTCTTTAGAAAGCCTGGTAAGGGTGGAAATCTAAGGCTCCGCACTCAGCCTTTGCTGGTGTGGTGTGGATAGAGTGAGTTATTTTCTGTGGTATTTCCCTAGAGTGGAGTGTTCACTGTCTAAAAATTCTAGACTGCATCTCTCCTGGTCTTTTAGCTAAAGAAATACCAAGGGGTGTAGACATTTTTTTCTTTTTTTTTTTTAAGAGACCAAGTCTCACTTTATTGCCCTCGATAGAGTGCTGTGGCATCACAGCTCACAGAAACGTCCAACTCCTGGGCTGAGGCAATTCTCTTGCCTCAGCGTCCCAAGTAGCTGGGACTACAGGCGCCCGCCACAATGCCTGGCTATTTTTTTTTTTTTTGTTGTTGTTGCAGTTTGGCCTGGCCGAGTTCGAACCCGTCACCTTTAATATATAGGGCTGGTGCCCTACCCACTGACCCACAGGTGCCGCCCTGGTATTTCTAGGTTATTTGCTTCTTCAGTTCTAAGTCTGGGATTCGTGAGGTAAAAACAAAACCTAGAGAAATCGCCACCATGCCGTTTCTCAGGTCATGAGGTCTCTAACTGCTGTGCCTGGTTTTTCCACCTTTCAGAGTTGTCTTATGTTACTTTATGTATGATGTCCAGAGTTTTTAGTTATTGTTAGGGAGAGAAGTAGGGAAAAGTACATCAATTCTGTCTTCCTGGAAATGAGTTAGAGTTCATTTTGAAGTTGGTAATGTGAAGGTCAGACTTCTAAGAGGAGATTTCATGTAGGCAGTTGGATTTATGAGTCTAGAGTTCTGGTAGTTGTTAGAGCAGGGGTTCTCAACCTTTCTAATGCTGTGACCCTTTAATACAGTCCCTCATGTTGTGGTGACCCCCAACCATAAAATTATTTTCGTTGCTACTTTATAACTGTAATTTTGTTACTGTTATGAATTGTAATGTAAATATCTGATATGCAGGATGTATTTAGGCGACCTCTGTGAAAGGGTTATTCCACCCCCAAAGGGGTTGCGACCCACAGGTTGAGAACCGTTGTCTTAGAGGTTACCTTCTGATGGCTTCATTTTTCTCAAGAGAAATTCTGAGGTGATGTTATCAGGAGAAAATGAAGATTACAGAGGTGATATTGGAAGTTTGAAGAAAGAGGCAAATGCGAATGGTCTGCTAAGAGATTAGAAGGGTAAATGGACTAGGAAAATATAGTATAATTGCCAACAACTTTAATTGTACACCAGAATCTCTGGCATCAAATTTAAAATGAAATGAAATGAAAACAGTGACATGGTTGTATATTTATTTCCAGCCATATTCAGCTGCTCAGACCAGATGGGAAGTAAGCTGTCAGCTTGATTTAACTATGGAGGGATGTAGTTTCACCAAGCAAATGAGACAGTAAGTGAGGGGGAAGGGAAATGAGGTGAGAACAGATTAAAAAGCCGATCATAGAATTGAGTCTGGATAAAGAAAGAAGAGAGTGTATCGGGCAGGGTTTGGTAATGTCCGTGAAGGATTGTGAAGATGGTAGGATCAGAGGTTTTAGGTCTTGATGGATCGAGGATACCAGGGCGAGAAATGGAAGGAGAGGAGGTCATGTTAGTAATGCAAGAATGCATGAAATTGAGAATTTGGAGGAATTGTGATAATAGGTAATGATCATAGAAGTGAGCAGTTAGGGGGGAGGGGTCGCTTATCAGCACAGAGGAGGTTGAGGATTTTGTTATTTTTAATTTTAATTAATTAGTTTAATATTAATTAAACTAATATAAACTAATTTTATATTAGTTTAATTAGTTTGAGACAGGGTCTCACTTCATTGCTCAGGCTAGAGTGCAGTAGCATTGTAATAGTTCATTACAGCCTTGAATTCCTGCACTCAAGCAATCTTCCTGCCTCTGCCTCCTGAGAAACTGGGACTGCAAGTGCAAGGTTAAGGATTTTGAAATCAAGATGGGAGTATTTGTCTTGGAGGTAGTGAACTCTACAGCCAGGAACCAAAATTATTAAGAATTAGGGGGCATGACCTTGGAGTTGGTGGATGGTTAGTGGAGAAAGATATGAGAATTACAGCTAGAGGCCTTTAGTGAAAGGAGTGGGAGAATAGTTGGGAAGGGACAGTGAGGGAGGATAGATGTGTCTCTTCTAAACTCAGGGGTACAAGAATGTGGGAGAAAAAAATAGCTATTACCTAAAAGGGCTGTAGGGAAAGTGTGTCCTTAAGAAGAGCCAGGTTTTAGTTATAACAAAGGAAAGGGTGAAAGAAGGGATTTGCTGATGAATGCAAGGTGGAGGGTTTTTTTTTTCTTTCTTTTGTTAAAATTCAGATTATCATGAGGGTACAAAGAATTAGGTTACAATGTTTGTATTTGTTAGGAAAGGTCCCTGTTGTAGTTATGTCCTGCACCCAGGAGGTGTGCCATATACCCTTTCATGGTGCCTATTAGGTGGGATTAAGCACCCCCCCTTTTCCTCTCTCCCCATCACTCATTTCTCCTCCCCCCAACTTAAAGTATCATCATTATTATTATTGTTATTAGTTTTTGAGACAGAGTCTTACTATGTTGCCCTTGGTAGAGTGGTGTGGCGTTACAGCTCACAGCAACCTCTAACTCTTGGGCTTAATTGATTCTCTTGCCTCAGCCTCAAGTAGCTGGGACAATAGGTGCCTGCTGCAATGCCTGGCTATTTTTTTTTTTGTTGTTGTTGTTGTTGTAATTGTTGTTTAACAGTCCCGGGCTGGGTTTGAACCCGCCTGCCTCTGTGTATGTGGCTGGCACCCTACCCACTGAGCTACAAGTGCTGAGCCCCAACTTAAATTGAGTTTTTCTCTTGTGTAGGTGTGTATTAGTTTGTCTCTGGCTTCATACTAGTTTCGAATACATCAGATACTTGTTTTTTTATCCTTGTGATACTAAAGAGAATGTTCTCCAACTCTATCCAGGTTAATGCAAAAGATAAGTCTCTATCTTTATTTAGGGCTGAATAGTATTCCATGGTATACATATATTGAAGTTTATTGATCCATTCATGGGTTGATGGGCACTTGGATTGATTCCACATCTTGGCAATTATAAATTGAGCTGTGATAAATAATCTAGTGCACATGTCCTAATGATAAAATGATATTTTTTCTTCAGGGTAGATGCCTAGTAATGGGATTGCAGGATCAAATGGGAGGTCAAATTTGAGTTTTTTGAGGATTCTTCATACTTATTTCCCAAGAGGCTGCATTAGTTTGCAATCCCAAAAACAGAGTAAAAGAGTTCCTTTTTCTCCACATTAACTCCAGCACCTGCAGCTTTGGGATTTTGTGATGTGGGGGACTTACTGGGATTAGGTGATATCTCAGGGTGGTTTTGATTTGAATTTCTCTGATAATTAGGGACGATGAACATTTTATCATATGTTTATTGGCCATTCATCCGTCTTCTTCAGAGAAGGTTCTGTGCATGTGTCTTGGAGGGATTTCTTTTTTTTGTCTTGGAGACAGAGCCTCAAGCTGTCGCCCTGGGTAGAGTGCTGTGGCATCACAGCTCATAGCAACTTCCAGCTCCTGGGTTAAGTGATTCACCTGCGTCAGCCTCCCAAGTAGCTGGGACTACAGGCACCTGCCACAATGCCTGGCTGTTTTTTGGCTGCAGCCATCATTGATGTTTGGCAGACCGGGCTGGATTCGAACCCGCCAGCTCAGGTGTATGTGGCTGGCGCCTTAGCTGCTTGAGCCACAGGCGCCGAGCTGGAGGTGTTTCTTTATAAGCATTCTCATCCCTGTCAACTTGTGTCCTTTAAAGGTATAACATCCCAAAAAGTCAAACATAGAAAAACAGTTCTTTTTTTTTTCTTTTTTGAGACAGAGCCTCAAGCTGTCACCCTGGATAGAGTGCTGTGGCATCACAGCTCACAGCAACCTCCAATTCCTGGGCTTAAGCGAGTCTCTTGCCTCTGCCTCCCAAGTAGCTGGGACCACAGGCACCCACCACAACGCCCAGCCATTTTTTGGTTGCAGCCGTCATTGTTGTTTGGCGGGCCCGGGCTGGATTCGAACCCGCCAGCTCAGGTGTACATGGCTGGCGTCTTAGCCCACTAAGCCACAGGTGCCAAGCCATAGAAAAACAGTTCTTAAAAGTTAAAGTTAGTTGGCTTCCAGAGTTATTTTAATTGTAAATTTTATTTTAAAATGCGTTTTCCTGCATTTTGGCAGGAAAATTAAATGTATCAGAGAAATTGTAATTTGAAGTGATAAATACAAAAGTTATTTTTTGAAGTTTCTTTTAATAGTTTTCTGAGTACTCATTTGTAGGTCTTGTTTTATGCCTCATTTTTTCCAGTTAAAAATTTCAAGTAACCCAGTTATTGAACATGTTTTAAGAGTTTTACTAAAACAAACAAACAAACAAAAGCACTCAAAAACAGGCTCGGGGCCTGTGGCTCAACGGGCTAAGGCACCAGCCACGTACACCTAAGCTGGCGGGTTCGAATCCAGCCCAGGCCCGCCAAACAACAATGACAGCTGCAACCAAAAAATGGCCGGGTGTTGTGGCAGGCGCCTGTAAGTCCCAGCTACTTGGGAGGCAGAGGCAGGAGACTCGCTTGAGCCCAGGAGGTGGAGGTTGCTGTGAGCTGTGATGCCACAGCACTCTATCCAGGGTGACAGCTTGAGGTTCTGTCTCAAAAAAAAAAAAAAAAAAAAAAAAAAGGCACTCAAAAACAAAAATAAAGGAAAAGAGAGTTTTACTAATTTACCAATTTTTTTTACTAACTTACTAAATTTTTTTTCTGGGAGACTTATTCAGTCCATTTGAAACCAGTTATTTATCTTTTTTCTACACAAAATAGATGTTAGCTGTGGTATACAAACCACAGTGTGTTCACATAAACAAAGAACTGTTGGATTGTTGTGTGAATGCACACATTTGTGAAAGCCTTGGAATGACTTGCTTTACTCTTACCCCTAGAAAATATTTTACTTTAATTTGATAGACTTTAAAATATCTGAATCTTAACCCTACAAAATATTTTACTTTAATTTGATAGACTTTAAAATATCTGAATATATTTACTTCTCACATGAGAGGATTTTTTTTTTTTTTTTGAGACAGAGTCTCACATTGTCACCCTCAGTAGAGTGCTGTGATGTCACAGCTCACAGCAACCTCCAACTCTTGGGCTCAAGCAATTCTCTTGCCTCAGCCTCCTGAGTAGCTGGGACTACAGGAGCCTGCCACAACGCCCAGCTGTTTTTAGAGACAAGATCTTGGTCTGGCTCAGGCTGGTCTTGAACCCTTGAGCTCAGGCAGTCCACACATCTTGGCTTCCCAACTGTTAGGATTATAGGCATGAGCCACTGCACTCGGCCCATGAGAGGTTTTTTTGAAAGTGTAATTGATAGGCTGGGTATGGTGGCTCATGCCTGTAATCCTAGCACTCTGTGAGGCCAAGGTGGGTGGATTGCCTGAACTCATGGGTTTGAGAACAGCCTGAGCCAGAGAGAGACCTTGTCTTTAAAAATAGCTGGGCATTGTGGTGGGTGCCTGTAGTCCCAGCTACTTGGGAGGCTCACGCAAGAGAATCACTTAAGCCAAGAGTTTGAGGTTGCTGTGAGCTATGATGCTAGAGCACTCTACTGAGGGAGACAAAGTGAGACTTTGTCTCCAAAAAAAAAAAAAAAATGTAATTGATGTCCTTGAAGTTCTTCAACAGATACCTTATTAAATTATGAATTAAAAACTTAAATTAAAAAAAAACACTTAAATTCAAATGGGAATTCCTCTGTTGAATCTTCCTCTATTAATTCTTCTTGGTATTTAGAGTTGCTTGTGTAATAATTTTACTTTAGTAAGACATGCTGAGTAGGTGTGGGACATAAGAATTTGGATGTATTTGGTGTCATTTTTCATACCTACATTGCCTTTTCCAATCTTTTTTTTTTTTTTTTTTCTTTTATTTTTTTTTGAGACAGAGCCTCAAGCTGTCACCCTGGATAGAGTGCCCTAGCATCACAGCTCACAGCAACCTCCAATTCCTGGGCTCAAGCGATCTCTTGCCTCCGCCTCCCAAGTAGCTGGGACTACAGGTGCCCACCACAACGCCCGGCCATTTTTTTTTTGGTTGCAGCCGTCATTGTTGTTTGGCGGGCTCAGGCTGGATTCGAACCCACCAGCTCAGGTGTACATGGCTGGCGCCTTAGCCCGTTGAGCCACAGGCGCCAGCCGCCTTTTCCAATCTTTAAAATAGTACAGTTTCTGGGTGGCACCTGTGGCTCATTGAGTAGGGCACCGGCCCCCACATACCAAAGGTGGCGGGTTCAAACCCAGCCTCAGCTGAACTGCAAAAACAGAAAAATAGCCGGGCATTATGGCAGGCGCCTGTAGTCCCAGGTACTTGGGTTGCTGAGGCAAGAGAATCGCCTAAGCTCAGAAGTTGGAGGTTGCTGTGAGCTGTGTGACACCACGGCACACCACCGAGGGCAATAAAGTGAGACTCTGTCGCTACAAAAAAAAAAAAAAAAAAGTAGTTTCTGATTTTTGTCCTTTAAGAATTTTCCCTTTCTTCTTCCTGAGGATGTCTTTTTTTTTTTTTTTAATATTTAGGAAAAGGAGTCTTCTAGTTCAAGTATCACTTAGAAATACAGTACAGAGTTTATGGCTTGGCGCCCGTAGCTCAAGCAGGGCGCCAGCTACATACACCAGAGCTGGTAGGTTCGAATCCAGCCCGGGCCTGCCAAACAACAATGACAGCTACAACCAAAAAGTAGCCGGGCATTGTGTTGGGCACCTGTAGTCCCAGCTACTTGGGAGGCTGAGGCAAGAGAATCGCTTAAGCCAGGAGCTAGAGGTTGCTGTGAGATTGTGAGATGTGATGCCACGGCACTCTACCCACGGCGACAGCTTGAGGCTCTGTCTCAAAAAAAAAAAAAAATACAGTACAGAGTTTTACTAATACAGTAGTATTTCTAAGTGATACTTGAACTAGAAGACTACAGCTTGCTTATAGTTTCTCTTGAATTCGTTGTATTGTGGGTGGCACCTGTGGCTCAAGAAGTAGGGTGCTGGCCCTGTATACTGGAGGTGGTGGGTTCAAACCCAGCCCCGACCAAAAGCTGCAAAAAAAAAAAAAAAAAAAAAGAATTTGTTGTATTGTACTGAAAGTATTTAGGTATAAATTCCATCTTTTTTATGACCGACTTGTGCCAGAATCAGCCACTTATCTTTTTGTTTTGTGGGTAGGGTGGTATCTGGACAAGGACGACTGAAGTCCAACCTTTCTGTGAAATGAAAACAGTAAGGATGGGTAAGGGCTATGTGAGGACTTTGCCATTGTGACCTGAGGTCAGACACCTCTCTTTTCTTTTGGTGGCAGGCTATGGTAATACAGTAGGTCATTTATGCTCCTTATATTGTTATTATCTGAGAGCAAAGTAGTTATCTGATGAATAATTGACTAAGAAATATAATTGATTGCCGGCTATTAAGATTTAATAATTGGTTTTCAAGAGAAAGTTGTAGGAAGTTAGCAAAGAGAAATGCTTAGTGAAAAATTTAGGTAAATACGCTTTTAGCTTGGTGAAGTTGGAGATTTCAGTTTAATGTTTTTTGTTTATTTCAGTTGTATCACTGAAATCAAACCAAACTGTGCTCAACTCAAATGTTTCTACCCTGAATGTGAATGCTTTAACACATGAAAACCAAACGAAACCATCTATATCCCAAATCAGTACCACATTTCCTCCCACAACTCGTACAGAGAAAAGTAGGGGAGTATCTGTGGCCCCTTCTCCCTCACCGACTACACTGTTCCAAGAGGAAGCTGATAACAATGAAGATCCTAGCATAGAGGAAGAGGATCTTCTCACGCTGAACAGTTCTCCATCCATAGCCAAGGACACTCTGGACAATGGAGATTATGGAGAAACAGACTATGACTGGACCACCAGTCCCAAGGAGGATGACTCTGATGACACCTTGGAAGAAAACAGGGGTTACATGGAAATTGAACAGTCAGTGAAATCTTTTAAGAGCCCATCTTCAAATATAGAAGAGGAAGATAGCCATTTCTTTTTTCATCTTATTATTTTTGCTTTCTGTATAGCTATTGTTTATGTTACATATCACAACAAAAGGAAGGTAAGTCTGAGATTTTTTAGCCCCTCTAGTTGTCTTCTATTATCTCAATCTTTTTTTTTTGAGACAGAGCCTCAAGCTGTCACCCTGGATAGAGTGCCGTGGCAGTACAGCTCACAGCAATTCCTGGGCTCAAGCGAGTCTCTTGCCTCGGCCTCCCAAGTAGCTGGGACTACAGGCGCCCGCCACAATGCCCAGCCATTTTTTGGTTGCAGCCGTCATTGTTTTGGCAGGCCCGGGCTGGATTTGAACCCGCCAGCTCAGGTGTACATGGCTCGCGCCTTAGCCCGCTGAGCCACAGGCGCCGAGCCTCAATCATGTTTTTTAATTAATGTTTTTTGATGATTCAGGGTTTTATTTTTCAGTCAAGTTTAAATTGATGGTAAAATATTGAAATGTCTAATCAGTTTATAAATCTATTGTATATTTTAATAAATTATAGACAGAATGTTTGACTAGATGTACTTCTAAAAAATTAGTCAAATTCTTTCTTTTTTTTTTTTGCAGTTTTTGGCTGGGGTTGGGTGTGAGGCCCCCACCTCCGTCATATGGGGCCGGAGCCCTACTCCTTTGAGTCACAGGCGCCGCCCTCAAATTATTTCTTAATGAGCAATACCAAAGCCCATTTTTTTTTTTTTTAAGGTTTTGTATCTAAATTTAGCATTAATACTTCAGTGGGAATACTTGTGGAGAAAGTATTAATTTAATAATTATCTTTTAATTTATTAGGCATTGAACTTAATGATTTCTTTTTTTCCCCCTCAAGAGAGTCTTACTATGTTGCCCTCAGTAGAATGCCGTGGCATCACCAGCTCACAGCAACTTCAAACTCTTGGGCTTAGATTCTCTTGCCTCAGCTTCCCAAGTAGCTGAGACTACAGGCACCCACCAAAACGCCTGTGTATCTTTTTTTTTTTTTTTAAGAGACAGAGCCTCAAGCGGTCACCCTGGGTAGAGTGCCATGGCATCACAGCTCACAGCAACCTCCAGCTCCTGGGCTTAAGCGATTCTCTTGCCATGGCCTCCCACGCAGCTGGGGCTACAGGTGCCCACCACAACGGCTGGCTATTTTTTGGTTGTAGTTGTCATTGTTGTTCGGCAGGCCCGGGCTGGATTCGAACCTGCCAGCTCTGGTGTATGTGGCTTACGCTTTAGCCACTTGAGCTAGGGGTGCCTATTTTTTTTTTTTTTTTTTTTTTTTGTTGCAGTTGTCATTGCTGTTTAGCTGGCCCGGGCCAGGTTCGAACCTGCCAGCCTGGGTGTATGTGGCTGGCATCCTACCCACTGAGCTATGGGCGACACCCAACTTAATGATTTTTTAATAACCTTTTCTGTTTATAAAAGTATTTATTACATGTTTATTTTAGGGAATTCTGAAAACATGCATTTAGAAAAGAAAATTTAAGTTCTTACCCAGAGCAGCATTAACATTTGGTATAGAGTTTTCTATATTTCTACCTAATACATCTTGAGCATTTTTCATGTCATTAATATTCTTTAAAAATATGATTTAATAGGTACATAATTGATTTGGCTATTTTCCTATTGGTCATTTAGATGGTTTCTAATTTTTGTTTCAGAAATAATATTGTGATGAAAATTTCTGTGCTGGAATGGGTTTGTTGGATTACATGAAGCAAAGAGGCCAAAAATAGGCCTGGATGAGTTAGCGTAAGGTACATTACAGTACAGTATAATTCCACAGCTGAATAGTTAAGCCTCTCAAAATACAGGGAGATCAGATACGCAATTTCCTTTTTTTTTCTTTTGAGACAGAGCCTCAAGCTGTCACCCTGGATAGAGTACTGTGGCATCACAGCTCACAGCAACCTCCAATTCCTGGGCTCAAGCGAGTCTCCTGCCTCTGCCTCCCAATTAGCTGGGACTACAGGCGCCTGCCACAGCACCTGGCCATTTTTTGGTTGCAGCTGTCAGTGGTGGTTGGCGGGCCTGGGCTGAATTCGAACCCGCCAGCTTAGGTGTACGTGGCTGGTGCCGTAGCTGCTTGAGCCACAGGCGCTGAGCCTGCAATTTCCTTTTTGATACGTGGTGGTCAGGAAGTCTCATTTCTTTCTTTCTTTTTTTTTTTGAGACAGAGCCTCAAGCTGTCACCTTGGATAGAGTGCTGTGGCATCATAGCTCACAGCAACCTCCAATTCCTGGGCTCAAGTGAGTCTTCTGCCTCTGCCTCCCAAGTAGCTGGGACTACAGGCGCCCACCACAATGCCCGGCCATTTTTTGTTTGCAGCCGTCATTGTTGTTTGGCGGGCCCGGGCTGGATTCGAACCTGCCAGCTCTGGTGTACGTGGCTGGCGCTTTAGCCCATTGAGCCACAGGTGCCAAGCCAGGACATCTCATTTCTTGACAATATTGTAACTTTGTGATTCCCTGAAAGCCATCTTCCCTTTTGGGGCCTTGATTTTCTTACCTGATAAATGATGAAACTGGACCAGATAATTTCAAAATGTCTTCTAGTTTTTGAGAATCTATGAATCTAGTACTAGTCTGAAAACAGCCAACACACAAACCCTTCTGGTGATTTGTAGTTAGTATTTACTAGCTTTTTTTTTTTTTTTTTTTTTTTTTTTTTTTTAGAGACCCACAAGGGGTCACCCGGGGGGGTGTGGGGGGGCGCCAAACCACAAACCCTTATGGTGATTTGTAGTTTGTTTTTACTAGCTTTTTTTTTTTTTTTTTTTTTTTTTTTTGAGACAGAGCCTCAAGCTGTCACCCTGGGTAGAGTGCCGTGGCATCACAGCTCACAGCAACCTCTAATTCCTGGGCTCAAGCGAGTCTCTTGCCTCCGCCTCCCAAGTAGCTGGGACTACAGGCGCCCGCCAC
>CAUYRH010060000.1:0-22929 GCA_963574655.1 Perodicticus potto | reverse complement strand
TCATCAGTTAACTTTTGATGTTAGTCCAGATGAAGTAGAATTATTTTGAAGTATTTCTTCTTTTTCTATTGTCTATAAGATTTGGCATGATCTGTTTTTTGAAATTATCTTCTATTTTTATTTATAAAAATAAATATTCTCTATTTTATGAGACTTTGAAAAAATAAGTCAATATATTTAATTTATACAACTTAATAAGCACTTTTGAGACAATGTATTGACTTGCAAAGCCACTTAGCTTAAAACAACTCATTACTAAATCCAATTGACTAAAACAGAGGAACTATGTGACATATTTTGGGCATCATGTAAAAACATTTAATACTAGAGAGACATATCACATAAATTGGTTACATTTTTAAAAAAACTTAGTATCCTACTAATTTAAAATATTCTCATATTGAAAATGTGTTCTGATCATTCATCCCAGATAAATTAGCTTTTAAAATGTTAAGTAAAATGAAAGAAAGATTGTTTCTTATCCTACACTCTTGAGATAAACTCTGATTCATGTTACAAGTATTCTTCTAGAGATTTTATTTTAAATGTATGAACGTATATTACTTATACAAAATATTGATGTGAAGGATACTATTTTCTATTTTCTTTCTCACTATTATATCATAACTATAATACTATCTCAATAACTATAATTCTGTACCTCCTTTTACTTTTTTCTTGGATTTTAACTTACTTTCCTCTAAATATGAAAATACCGATATAAAGGAGTCATTTTTAATTTCTATAAATGTATAAGAATTATAATTTTCATAAGTTTTGCTGTTGAATATTAAACTATGATAAAATGGTTTTCAAATACATATTTAAAATATAACCATACCTTGGAGATAGTGTGAGTTAGGTTCCAGAGCACTATAATAAAGTGATTATTACAATATGTGAGTCACACAATGTAAAAATTACATTTACACTATACCATAGTCTATTAAGTGGGCAGTGGGATTATGTCCCCAAAACCAATGTTCATACCTTAATTTAAAAATTTCATTATTGGTACAAAATGCTAATCACCTGACTTTTAGGGAGTCATTATCTTTTTGTCATGTACTTTTCTGTTATGGAGATGGCTTCTTCCTAAACCTCCTAAGCCAGACTCTACTACCTTCAAACTTTATTTTTCTACAGATTCCCCATCTCGCTCAGGCTTTAAAGAATTGAAGAGATTTAGGGCCATTCTCTGAATTAAGCTTTGGCTTAAGGGAATGTTGCGCCTGGTTTGATCTTCTGTATAGACCGCTAAAAGTTTCTCCCTGTCATCAGTAAGGCTGTTTTCTTTCTTGTCATTAATGTGTGCACTGGAGTAGCAATTTTAATTTTTTTCAACAAAATTTCCTTGGCATTCATAACTTGGCTACCTACCTATTTGGTGCAAGAGGCCTAACTTTCAGCCTGTGTCAGCTTGTGTCATGACTTTTTAATTTTTTATTATTTTTTTTATTTTTACATATACATGTGTTTATTAGGTTTCCACTTTTTGCCTTCACAGAATTAAAAAGGCTTAATATTTAATAACAATAACAATGTTTAAGATAAGGACTAGAAACAAAAACCTCGAAAAGAATGAAAGAAGATAAATACATTCAGAAAAGAAATCAGACGATTACTACTTCGAAATTTTAAGCAATATTAATAATAATAATGCAAAGAAAGTAACATTCACGTTGTGAAATAACAGTATATCTATTATAGAATGCTTTGACTCTGAGGCTTAGTATGGAGTCATCAGTTAACTTATTTTTTTTTCCAAAGTCTCAAAACATAAACAACTAATTCTTATAAATAAAAGTAAAAAATAATTTCAAAAAGCAGATCATGCCAAATCTTACAGACAATAGAAAAAGAAGAAACAATTCAAAGTCATTCTACTTAATCAGGATACACCTGATATTAAAATTAGAGAAAATATAGTTATAAACTGAAATTACAAATATATTTCACTTATAAATGAGGATGCAATATCCTAAACAACATAATAACAAGTTGAATTAAAAATTAATGTTTAAGTAATGTACTTTGATCAAAATTGAATCCAGTTTATGTAAGAATTAGTCACTATTTTCTATTCTTATTTTGTTTTCTTTCCCTCACCCCCTCCCTCCTTCTCTCTCTGTCTGCTCTCCCCTTCTGCCATCCCCCATTGTGCCATTAATTGTCATTAATTGTCCTCATATCAAAGTTGAATACATAGGATTCATGCTTCTCCATTCCTGTGATGTTTCACTAAGAATAATGTGTTCCACCTACATCCAGGTTAGTACAAATGCTGCAAGTCTCCATTGTTTTTGATGGCTGAGTAATATTCCATGGTGTATGTATATATATACCATAGCTTACTAATCCACTCCTGGGTTGAAGGACATTTAGGCTGTTTCCACATTTTAGCAATTATAAATTGGGCTGCAATAAACAGCCTAGTATAGATGTCTTTATAATAAAAGTTGTTTTTTTTTTTTTTCTTCTGCCCAGATGCCCAGGAGGTCTAGGTTTAGTTCTTTGAGGTTTCCCCATACTTCCTTCCAAAAAAGGTTGTATTAGTTAGCAGTCCCACCAGCAGTGTAAAAGTGTTCCTTTCTCTCCACGTCCATGCCAGCATCTGCAGTCTTGAGATTTTGTGATATACGCCATTCTCACTGGAGTTAGATGATATCTCAAGGTGGTTTCAATTTGCATTTCTCTAATATGTAGAGATGATGAGCATTTTTTCATGTGTTTACTGGCCATTCGTCTGTCATCTTTAGAGAAGATTCTATTCATCTCTCTTCCCCATTCATGTATGGGATTGTTGGTTTTTTACTTGTAGATTAATTGAAGTTCTGTATAGATCCTGGTTATTAAACTTTTGTCTGATTCAAGATGCCCAAATGTCCTTTCCCATTGAGTAGGTTGTCTATTTTGGTTAGTTGTTGTCTCCTTGGGTGTACAGAAACTTTTCAGTTTAATTAAGTCCCATTTGTTGATTATTGCTCCTGATGGCTGAGTAATATTCCATGGTATACATATACCATAGCTAACTAATCCACTCCTGGGTTGAAGGACATTTAGGCTGTTTCCACATTTTAGCAATTATAAATTGCCATGGCAGTCTTCCTCATAAAGTCTTTCCCCAGGCCAATATCTTCCAGAGGACAACTAGACAAGGTTGTCCTCTGTCACCATTACTATTCAACACAGTGCTGGAAGTTCTAGCCAATACAATTAGGTAAGACAAGAAAATAGGGCATCCAAATGGGTGCACAGGAAGTCAAACTTTCCCTTTTTGCTCATGATATGATCTTATATTTAAAGAACCCCAAAGACTCAACCACAAGACTCTTGGAAGTCATCAAAGAATACAGTAATGTCTCAGGATAGAAAATCAATGTCCACAAGTCAGTTGCCTTTGTATACGCCAACAACAGCCAAGATGAGAGGTTAATTAAGAACACAACTCTCTTCACCATAGCCTCAAAGAAAATGAAATACTTAGGAATATACCTAACAAAAGAGGTGAAAAACTTCTATAAAGAAAATTATTAAACCCTAAGAAAGGGAATAGCAGAGGACTTTAACAAATAGAACATACCAAGCTCATGGCTGAGAAGAATTAATATTGTTAAAATGTCTATACTTCCCAGAGCAATTTACAGATTCAATGCCATACCTATTAAAATACCAACATCTTACCCTCAAGACTTGGAAAAAAATGATTCTGCGCTTTGTATGGAACCAGAAAAAAAACTGTGTAACTAAGGTAGTTCTTAGTAATAAAAACAAAGCTGGGGGTATCACCATACCAGATTTTAGGCTGTACTACAAGGCCATAGTGGTTAAGACAGCATGGTACCGGCAGAAAAATAGAGACATAGACACCTCGAATTGTATACAAAACCTGGAAATGAAACCAACAACTTACAGCCACCTAATCTTTGATAAACAAAACAAAAGCGTTCACTGGCAGAAAGACTCCCTATTTAATAAATGGTGCTGGATATCCACATGTAAAAGACTGAAACTGGATCCACCCCTTTCTCCACTCACAAAAATTGATTCAAGATGGATAAAGGACTTAAATTTAAGTCATGAAACGATAAAAATCCTCAAAGAAAGAATTGTCATGACTTTTTTCACTAACCTTAATCCCAGAAAGCTTTTGATTTAAAGTGAGAAATTTCACTTAAAAGTTTAGGAGCCATGGTAGGGTCATTTCTTTGCATCATTCCATTATTGTTGTGTCTCAGCGAATAGGGAGGCTTGAGGGGAGGCAGGGAGAAGTGGGACTGTCCAGTCAGTGGATCGGTCAGAACGTGTGCACTTAGGATTAAGTTCACCTTCCTATATGGGCATAATTCATGGTGTCCAAAAACAATTACAATAGAAACATGGGACATCATTGGTCACAGATGACTATACCAGATACAATGATAATGAAAATGACCAACGTGTGACTCAGAGAGGTGAAGAAGGGACGTGCTCTTGGAAAAATAGTGCTGACAGACTGGTTTAGTGACGGTTGCTGGAAATTTTCCATTTATAAAAAATGCAATATTTGAAAAACAAAAACTCTTGTAACATAACCGGGCATTGTGGCGGGCGCCTGTAGTCTCAGCTACTTGGGAGGCTGAGGCAAGAGAATCACCTAAGCTGAAGAGCTGGAGGTTGCTGTGAGCTGTGTGATGCCACGGCACTCTAGCAAGGGTGACAAAGTGAGACTCTGTCCCTAAAACAAAAAAACAAACAAAAAAAACTCTTGTAACATTTTAGAGCCAAGACAATTAAAATATCTAAGGACATTGTGGTAAAATAGTATTTCACCTACTTAGTTAGGGAAGTCATTTAACCAAAACTCTGTATTTTGGTAAAATTGAAATACGTCGATAATTTATTTTTAATACATGATAAATACACACATTTGGGGAAATTCTTATTTTTAAATTGTCACATTAGTATTGATTTATAAATAAAATGAGTGATCTATGTTGTAATTATGATAGAAAACCAGACAAATAATCAACGACATAATATTAAATCATTCGATTCAAACCCTCATTCTTGCTTAAGTGACAGTCAAGATAATATAACGATATATTTATCACATGCTCAATTTATCTGGAACACTATTTCTAAATAATTTTTAATTTATTTAGAAGTTTCAGAATAAGAGAACAGAATGATAGAAGCAAACTTATAAGCCATATAGCTTACTTTTTCACTCATATTCTACATAAGAAAATAGAATTTCAGAAAAATGAACAAATTTACTTACTACTGTATACAATTTGTTGTTATAACAAGGCCTAAACAGTATCTATTGAATCATGTTTTTCTTCCACATTGATCCACGATAGATCTTCTTTTCCTGTTTAAAGTGATGTTAATTGACCTATTCTTATTTCGTACCTAGTTCAAATTACATAACTCAGATAAAGAAGATTGAAGAAGAAATTTTAAAATATATATTATATTATGAAATTTTGTTCACCTGAAACCTCTGGATACTATAAAACAGATCAAAATGTGAAGATTTATGTTCTTTCAGTGTCCTTTTAAGCAATACCATTAAAGCATTGCTCATTAAGCATGGAAAGACCTTTCCAATTAAAAGTTTCCATTTCTTCTTTTGCTGATGATCCTACAGCTAATTGCAAAATAAGAACTAAAATTCCCACACACGTAATTTCATTTACTACACTGTGCTTCCTTCTAATATAGCAGTTAATGTAGAAAATTAAATGAAGAAAAACAATACATACACTCTAAATACTTTTTATTAAAACATCTATAGGTGTGCAGAGGTTTTACTAATATTCTTTGAAGTTTATAAGATAATAAACTTGACCTAATTAAAATTTTATTATTCTGAAACATTCTAGGTCACCTTATCATTCTTGTTCTTCAAATTCAGCAAGTATATTTTATACATTGTTTGCTATACAACCTTATTCCAACCAGGATGGAAGGTTCTTTTTAAATATGATACAAAAAAAACAACAGTTACTGTTTTAGTTATTTTACTGGCTTTTCCTAAACATCTAGTTTTAATGAGCTGAGTCTTAAAATTAGATAAAGAATCTTTATTTTATTGTCTTTGAAAATCCTGTTCTTATACTTTCAATAATTCTTAGTAACTTTCTCTCCTATCCCAACCCCAGCCCTGAAAGCCTCATTTTATTCGCTCAGTGATACATGGTTCACTGTGGTGCTGTAATTGCTTTGTCTTCCATTAACTACTTCTCTGGAATTTATTCAAGGTCAAGGTTCCCACTTTCATCTCTTAGTGCAGTTTGGCTTTATGATGAAAGTGTTTTGTTTAAATTATACCTGAAGGTTTAGGTGTTCAAAAATTAAAAGGAATCACTTGTAAAATTTAATCTAGGAGACACATACACAAAACAACATAAACATAATTACCTGAGCAAAGGATTAATTTAAGCCTGCAGAATGCTCTCGATGAAAGCTTTTTATATTATTTGCATAACTGCAACTTCGTTTTGTTTTTAAAATCATGAACCTTAGCACCATCTCTTTGATTATTTGTCCATAATCTATATACTAAGGGACGTGATTATATAGGTGGGAATTGTAACATACTATAAATATATATTTCTCACATAACTATCATATTCAAAATCCTTTTATAAAACTGCTGCTGGCCATAAATCAGTGATTTTGTTTATTACTTGAGAAAATAAAAGCATTAATATTCCAAGAAAATGCCAAATAAAAAATAGTCATTTCTTATTTTTAAATGACCTATATTAAAATTTAGTTAACTGGATTTTTATAACACTAATATTTGACTAATATTAGATATCATTGATGTAACTGGATAATTGTTTTATAATAGTCTAAAATGAAGAATGATATCTTTTTACATTCCCTACACAATTTATCTTAAGTTCTTCACTTCTTTGGGCATCCTGTCTAGGAAAGCAAGATGAGTTTGGAGCAGGCTCTTAATAAGGACCAAAATTTAGAATAGTAAATTCCTAAATAGCTAATTCCATGGTCTGACTTCATTTTGTTCAGTAAGAAACTTGATAAAACATTAATAAATGCAGTGAAATCAGGCTCTTAGAAGAAGCAAATGTATCATTCATCATCTATTCATTCTGTAAACATTTTTTGGCCCATATTTTGTACTTACTATTCAGTATGATAAACAGAATGCAAGGTCCACCTTCATTAAGATAGATCACCAGACTTGAAAGGAGCACAGAGATGTAAGAATATTCATAAAGTTTTTACTAGAGTAAGACATAGAATGTGTTAGTTTAATAAGAATATTTGGGCAGTGGGGGAGGAGAGGTGTATGGAGAGTATGCATTCATAGTTCCTAGAAATGTCATGTGTGGTTTTCAATGGTTTTGAAGAAGCAAATTTTATACTATGATGAAATTCAGACTTATGTTTTATTTTGTTGTAGCTGGTTTTCTAAATTTTGATACTTTTATGACAATTCTGGTAGTTAAAATTTTACTCTCTGTGGAAACATAGGGAATGTGGCTTCCCTTGTTCCTTGAATACAATTTTTATGTGTAATACATATATTACAATTATATATGTAAAAGACAAAGGGAAAGATAGAAAAAAGTATATAAAGAGGGAATTACACATTCAGTTTGTATAGAATCAAACAAAAGAAGCAATAGGAAAAAAAGCAATGGTGAAAAATAATGATATATTCAGGTATGTACTTATTCAAGGCATAGTTATTCAATGGATAGGAAAAAGTAAATTGTGAGAAATTTGGCCAGTCACATTTAAAACTTTAGAGTTTATTTCAGGAGATGATAAAAAATAATTTATACAAAATGACGAAAATTTACATTAGGCTTTTGAGAGATCATTCTGCAACAGTATGACGTATGGAATTTTGAGGAAGAAATGAATTACAAGAAACTATTCCAGAATAGGTAATTAATGATGAGCACTTGAAGAAAGGCAATGTCAAAAAGCACAATGAAAAGGAAATTGTTTCAAAATTTTTGGGAAAGGAAAATTGACAGATCGTGTAACTGGCTTGGTAGAGGATTTTATTATAAAGAACAAAGGTAACCCAAGAATGGCTGCTAGGATTTTAGCTTGAGTTGCAAGGTGTTTGGTGTAATTTCTGAAGATAAGTAATATAGGAGGTAAGAATTTTAGAGAAAAAAATGATGTGTTGCATTTAACATGTAGAGTTTGAAATCCCTTTGCAATAGCCATTCAAAGATGTCTAATTAACAACTAAGATATAGGGTATATTATCTGGGATAGAAATGCAGACGTTTTTACTGGCACATCTATAGATAAAGGGCAAGCTATAGAGGAGAAATATTACTTTAATAGAGCATTTAAATTAATAAGGGAAGAATGCCAAAGTTTATGTACTATTATTTAAAAAATAAAAATAAAAAAAAAACAGCTCCGAAAGTTTGGCCTGAAAAATGCAAAGACACAAATGTGAAGCCTCTGAGATGACAGCCCAGAGGAAGAGGTGTCTCATGAGTTTAGGGAAGAATCGTCTTAGGAATCACAGGCAGGAGCATAGTGCCATGTAGCTCAGAGTGGCCAACTGTGATAAAATGTGAAAACTATTTAATTTATATACAGTGAGTGTTTGAAGAATTTTGGAAAAGCAGTTTTAATGAGATGATTAGATAAAAGTCAAATTGCAGAACTTAAGAAGTAAATGGAACATAAAATATAGAGAAACTTAGTCCAACTTATTATTTCAGGAATGTTGTTTGAGAAGAAAATTAGAGATATAAAGCAGATAGAGGACAACATAAAGTTTTGGAGGATGGTAAGCATTTTTGAATGCTTTGAGAATAGAAGTAAAAAACAGAGGTTGAAAATATTGTGTAAAGAAGAGATAAGGAGATAAAATAAAGCCCCAATGGATTCAAGATGACATTGAATCATTTTTTTTAATGCAAGCATTAGCCTTGAACACATGGACATTCTCTGTTTAATGAGACTGAGGAGAAAAGATAAATTTAGTAATAGACAAAGGCCAGCAAAGGGGGAGTGTGCTCAGGGAAAGTGTGGAACTAACAGAACTTTTACTTGATGTCCTGTATTTTCTCTCTAAAGTAGGAGGAAATAATTTCTCAAAATGGAATAAAAATTAACATGAATATTATCTTTAAGAATCGAGTGAATTTTTGAAATAATTTCTATGAAAATGGACATGGAAGTTTAGCAGGAACTGGTATTTCCTGGGAAATATTTCATCATTCATTCCACATATAGTACCTGTTTCAGTCCAGCATCCTGTAAACTCTGTTCATCACAGGAGAGCTTCCGAAGGAAGTGATATTTGATGGGAAGTTGGATAGTGGAAGGATGGGGGAAAAGAAAGAATCTTTCAGGGATAGGAAAAGGCAAACACAAAGGTCCTGACGTGAAAAGAAACCTAGCCTGCTCGAAACCCTGATAGGGTACCACAGAAGCTGGAGTGCAGACTGTCAACAAAATGGTATAGAAGTGTATGGTGGTTACTCGATCAGATTCTGCAGAACCTCATACAATTTATTTTAAAGATTTATTGTCGGGACCCCAATGGCCTGGTCTCGGTCGCCGCAGGAAGGAACCAGGCGTGACACGGATTAGAAGTACCAGCTTGTGGGAGGCAGGCTAACCTTAGTTGCAGGGTAGCCCCAAGCCCCCTCCATAATGGCTATTTATTGAGGTTATCCACAACAGGTGTGGTGAGTTAAGGTAATTGACATAAACAGGTGTGGAGAGGTCAGGTAATTACATGTGAGGGCTGCCTGTATAAGGATTGCCATGTGCTCTCCTCACTTCTTCTTTCCCCATGACCCTCATGAAGAACTACTAAGCATCAATGTTTAACACATGCTTACTAGTGAGTGACCGACCTTATATCATTCCAGAACACTGAGTTACTTGGGGGATTGCCCCCAAGTCAGGAAGCGTCTCTAGTGTTGCCAGGAGACTGTCCTGTTCTCAGCGTTTCCTTTTAATGTGACAAGAATCAGTAACTGTCCTTTGCAAGCATGGATGGTAGCCATACCTCTACAATTTATATTTTTATTTTAAGAGTAACTGAAGAACAGTGGAGGGGGGGTTACTTTAATGGCTTTCAAGCAAAATAAAAATTATAATTCTGGCTGGAGAGGAGCAAATGTCTAAAACATGGGCAAGAAATATTTGTGGGAGAAAGTTTAAGGTGCTATTGAAGTAATTCTAGTGAACGATGATAATAATTTAGATCGATAATTAGATAATGATTTGTTAGAATCATAAAGGGAGAATAATTAATATTATTATGCAGAATCCATTGTTCTCTTGAATGTCCTGTTTTGTAGACTAAAGAACAAGAAGATATCCTAAGTTTCTGACTTACCAAACTTCATAGATGGTGGTACTATTCACTGCGATAGGAGACACTGGGTGTAGATGTAGAATTTTGAGTTTTTTGTGAACAATTGACATTTTTGTATATTTATTAACTATCATCAAAAATGTAATATTGAATAAAGACAGATCTGGAGCTCAGACTAATGTTTAGCGTATATAATTGATTTAAAGCAAGCGTAGTATCGTGGAAGAAACAGAAAATGTAGCCTTTCACTGAAGTTAGAGACCATAAACTTGCAGCAGTGGAAACTTAAAATGTTTTCATTGTTTGTAGATTCCTCAATAGTCCATGATTTAAATGGATGTATATCTTTGCTTGAGAAGAAATGGTGTGATGTTGGCAAGTGCAGTGAAAGCAAGAAATCAAGGGTTTTATAGAGTGGTGGTTTTGCATCAAAAAGTGGAATGCTGGTCTGAACACCCACCAGTTAATCTAATGGGAAGAGCAGAGCATGAGAGGAAATAAGCACGACATCAAAAAGCTAAGAATTTGTTACCAAATAAAAGTGTATTAGAATTAAAATTCTGAGGTGGCAAAGTTCTAGGTGATCCAGAGAGTGGCCATATGAGTAGGCTTGTCCAAATGCTGCGAGATCAAAATGAGAAAGGTTTTAAGACTATGAAATAACACGTAACATTTAATAATAAAATATACAAGTCTGGAGCTATGAATTTGAAAGCCCTTGCTCTACTATTGTAGAGATAGGGATGTGTCTTTCATTTGGATATTGGAATTTCCCAGGGTAATTACAGGATGAGGTTTGGAGAAGAAAATTATGAAGATTTATTTGTGTATTGGGAACAGATATGAATGGGAGATAGCACAAGCCACCAAATAACTTTTTAATTTTTTTTCTTTTTTCTTTTTCATACATGAATACAGAATGGTTGGATATCATTACAGCCATGTTTTGATACAAGCATATAATATGAATTAATGAAATCAGGATAATAGGAGTATCAGGCATCTCTGAATTTTATCATAGTTTGTGTTAGGAATATTCCAATCCACCTTTTAGTTATTTTAAAATGTACCCTGGCTTATTGTTGGTTATAGTTACTTTGTTGTGTTATCAAATATTGTCCATTCTACAAAACTAACTATATTTTTGCATGCATTAACCCTCTCCACTTTATTTTCCCCTCCCTATTACCCTTCCTAGATCCTAGTAACCATCATTCTATTCTCAATCTGACTTAGATCCACATTTTTAATATTTAGCTCCCACGTAAGAGTGAGAACATGCAAGATTTGTTTTTCTGTGCTTATCTTAATTCACTCAACATAATGTTCTCCAGTTCTTTCCATGCTGTTGCAAATAGTAGGATTTCATTTTCTTTGTGACTTTATAATATTTCATTTTGGACATGTTCCACAATTATTTTATGCATTCATCAATTGATGGACACTTAGGTTGATTACAAATCATGGCTACAGTGAATAGTGACGCAATAAACGTGGGAGTGCAGGTACATTTTTGGTATATGATTGATTTCCCCTCCTTTAGGTATAAATCCTGTAGTGGGTTTTCTGGGTCATATGGTAGTTTCTTTTTAGTTTTTGGAGGCACTTTCATGCTGTTCTCCGCAGTGGATGCACTGATTTCATTTTCAACAATAGGATGTGAGTTTCCTTTCTTCACATCCTTGACAGCATTCATTATTGCCTGTCTTCTTGAGAAAAGCCATTTTAACCAAGGTAAGGTGGTATCTTATTGTGGTTTTGATGTTCATTTCTCTGATGACTAATGGTGGTGGGCATTTTTTCATGTACCTGTTGGCATTTGTATGCCTTTTTATGAAAAATGATTATCCAGACCCTTTGCCCATTTTAATCAGATTATTTGATTATTCACTTTTTTTTTTAACAGAGTCTCACTTTGACACCCTGTGCCTTGTGCCAGAGTGCCTTGGCATCAGAATTCACAGCAACCTCAGCTGGGACTACAGGCTCCTACCACAATGCCTGGCTATTTTTTTCAGAGACAGCGTCTTGCTCTTGTTCAAGCTGGTCTTGAATTCCTGAGCTCAGGCAATCCACCTGCCTCAGCCTCCCAGAGTGCTAGGATTACAGGTGTGAATGGTGTCTGGCCACTATTTTTTTTTTAAGACTAAGTCTCACTCTGTCACCCTGCATCTAGGCATCATAGCTCATAGCAACCTCATACCCTTGAGTTTAAGATATCCTCTTGCCTCAGCCTCCCCAATAGCTTGGACTACAGATGCCCTCCACAACTCTGGGAGGGCAGAGTCTTTCTATCTTTAATAGAGAAAAGGGTCTTGCTGTGGCTTAGACTGGTCTCAAACTCCTGAGCTCAAACAATCTACCCACGTTAGCCTCCCAAAGTGCTAGGGTAGCAGGTGTGAGTCACCATGCCCCCTCGATTATACACTGTTGATTGTTGGATCGTCTTGTGTATTCAATTATTATTCCCTTGGGTACTTTGGAAATATTTCCTCCCATTCTGTCAGTTGTCTTTTCTTTTAGTTGCTTGTTACCTTTGCTGTGAAGCTTTATAGCTTGATATGATCATACTTATCCAGGTTCACTTGGTCACTTGTGCTTGGGGGGTGTTATTCAAGAATTCTTTGCTAGAACAATGTTCTGAAGCATTTTCCCAATGTTTTCTTTAAGTAGTTTCACAGTTTCGTGTCTTAAGTCTTTAATCCATTTTGGTTTGATTTTCGTATACAGCAGGAGAAAAAGGTTTAGTTTCTTTTCTTTTTTTCTTTTTTCTTTTTTTTTAAGAGACAGAGTCTCACTTTATCACCCTTGGTAGAGTGCTGTGACATCACAGCTCACAGCAACCTCCAACTCCTGGGCTTAGGCCATTCTCTTGCCTCAGCCTCCAAAGTAGCTGGAACTACAGGCGCCGGTCGCAACACTTGGCTATTTTTTTGTTGCAGTTTGGCTGCGGCCAGATTCGAATCTGCCACCCTCAGTATGTGGGGCAAGTACCCTACTCACTGAGACACAGGCACTGCCCAAGGGTTTAGTTTCATTCTTCAGTGTATGAATATCCAATTTCCCATCACCGTTTATTAAAGATACTCCATGCATCTGGAGTGGAAGGATCATTATTGTTAAAATGTCCATACTACCTAAAGCAATCTGTAATTCAATGCAATCCCTATCAAAATGCCAATGATATTCTTCACAGAAACAGAAAAAGAATTCCTAAAATTTATATGGAACCATAAAGAACCAGAATAGCCAAAGCTATGCTAAGCAAAAAGAATAAAACTGGAGGAATCACCTTACCTGACTTCAAATTATACTACAGATGTGTAGTAACCAAAACCAGCATGGTAGTGGCATAAAAGGAGACACATAGACCAATGGAACAGAATGGAAAACCAAAAAATAAACCCACACCTGCATAGTGAGCTTACTTTTCAAAAAGGTGCAGAAGGATAGTGCAGAAGGACAGTCTTCAAGAGATGTAAAATGTCGATGGTGCTTAGATTCCTAATTCTAACCAAGACATTTCTTTTGTGTTGTCAAAGTCCCTGGAATCATTAATTGTTAATCACATGAGCATGGATGCAAACCAAAGAGATGGCCCAGGGGTCTACAGCATTTCTTTTTTCTGGCACGCATTGGAAGAATAAGAATTGTCTTGGGTTACACATTAAATCACAAACACTAACTAAAATGATGATCAATTTAAAAAAAAGGTCCATGCATATTTTTTGTGACATTGACACCGCACATAAGCCAAATAGTCCTCAAATAATCTGCATTCGTGCAGCCCATGTGACCACAGGTTGGATACCCCTGGAACATAAGGGCTATATTTCATAAAGCCTATATTTGCCTAGTGACGTGTCTATACTGTTCAATAGCCACTATTCAAATAAGGAAACTTTTGAGTCCTCAGAATCAATTTTTGTTATAGTTTTTAAATATGCAAGGTTCATATTCTTTGAGTTCCCCTTTCATTAGTGCTATTTTGACAGTGCCCTGTTTATCACCATACTCTGTTTACATTATAAAAGATGGTACTAGTTTTATGCTTTTTTCTTCTTTTTCTTTCTTTTTTTTTTTTTTTTTTAGGGCAAGGTCTCACTCTGTTTGCCCATGCTAGAGCACAGTGGAGTCACGATAGCTCATTGTTACCACAAACTGCTTGGCTCAAGTGATCCTGCTACCTCAGCCTCCCAATATGCTAAAGTAAGAGGCCTGAGCCAAGACTCCTACTCAGTGCTTTCCTAATTGTAATTACGATTCCATTCTGCAACCCTGAGTTTCTGAATGAGTCACCTTGATTCAAGTTCAGTTGAGAATGGCCTCATGCTCCTACTCGGAGATTATTCTTCAGAGCTGCATGACCTCTAGTCTCTCTTCAAGCCTGCACATCAGATTCCCACATCAGAGAGCTTTCTAAAATTAAGTTTCTTTAGCCCCTACAGAGTCTGATGTGTAGGTTTAAGTTTGACTGATAGATTGTAGAATTTTTAAAGCTGAAAAGTTTCAGAAACTATTGTTTCAAACTTGGTTCATAAATGTGATATTTTAAAATTTTGTTTCGCGTTCTCTTATTTTAGTCTCAGAGTTTATGTTTCCATGAAATTTTATGGAAAACTTGCTCTTACCCTCATCCTACAATGGGCCTTCTAGGTAGCCTTTGTGGTAGAATCTATCCTGTAATTCTTTAGTGTGAGAAGAAGGAAATGTTATTTGACAGCAAAAGGTTGAAAGCAGCATAGTGTTTTCTATTTGTCCCTCCTTTCTACGTCAGTCCAGCTGGAAAGGAAATTCCTCCTCTTCAGGTGGTGCCTGTGGTGCAAAGGAGTAGGGCGCCAGCCCCAAATGCCGGAGGTGGTGGGTTCAAATCCAGCCCCTGCCAAAAAAAAAAAGAAAAGAAAAGAAAATTCTTTCTCTTCAAGGACGCTTGTTTGGTGGGCATCCTTTTGTATCCCGCCACCTTGGCAGAGCTCATCTTTATTGCTCTAATAAAGATAATGCTTTGCTCTGAGGAAAGTGGCAAATGAAGTGCAGGTTTTCATGCAGTCCATTATGAAGTATCGGGGATCTCACAACTGAGGGATTCTCCAGCTGTAAGGAGAACCCACTGTGTATAGCAGCACCCACCTCGCTCCTCCTGCTGCCCCCCGGGAATCGGCACATGAAGGGAACCCGTGCAAACTGATATTCATGCTAGTTTCAGCACAATTATAAACTTCGTTGTTTCTATTCCCAGAGCCTCATGTCTTCAGTCGGCATTTATGAAATTGTGGAAGATTAACAGCTTCCAAGCAGGGTAAAATCTCATTCTATTCTAAGTTGTTGACACATCTATAAATAAAAATTAAGAGCAATTTACCTCATAGAATTGCTATGACTATAATATTACTCTGAGTATAATGAGATAATAAATGCAAAGTGTTAGCATAATGCCTATTACATGTGGAATAATCTCAAAAACGTATTTATTAATGGTACTAGCATTAATAGCTGTAGAAATAGCTTCACTCTTTACCTCACTCACAGATAGAGAGACACTGCATAAACACTAAAACTTCATCTCTACTTAAAATTCTTTGTCACACTAAATTAGAGACAAATTCAAATGACTACTGGGATCATTAAGATAAAGTAATTCAGTCGGAATTATGCCAGA
Organism: Perodicticus potto; assembly: GCA_963574655.1. Classification (NCBI taxonomy): domain Eukaryota; kingdom Metazoa; phylum Chordata; class Mammalia; order Primates; family Lorisidae; genus Perodicticus; species Perodicticus potto. The sequence continues at coordinate 6,940 of CAUYRH010060000.1, read as the reverse complement.
ATGGAGAGAAAAGTTTATCAAAAGGTAACAACCTAAAGCATTTCTTGCTTACTATTGCTATGTAAGAAAACTTTGCACCCAGTGTTGCCAAGTAATCAGATTTTAAAAAGGTACCCATAATATCACAGTATGACTTTTTAAGGTTAAATATACTTTCATATGTACTTGGAGCCTAGGAGTCCAAGTAGTGTAAGTCTATGGGCCAGGTGTAAACCAAGAAGCCCAAGTGCCCATCGACCCATGAATGGATTAATAAACCATGGTATATGTATACCATGGAATATTATACAGCCTTGAAAAAGATGGAGACTTTACCTCTTTTACGTTTACAGGGATGGAGCTGAAACACATTATTCTTAGTAAAGTATCTCAAAAATGGGAAAAAAAGTATTCAATGTACTCAGTACTATTATGAAACCAATATATAATAACCCACACTTTCATATGAAAGATAAAACATATGAAAGATTTAGCCCAGGATGAAGGAGGAAAGAGGAGGGTGAGGGGAGGGAGGGTAATCTGTGGGACCTCACCTATGGTGTATATTGCAAGGGTACATGTCAAATCCCTTAAGAGTAGAGTCTAAATGTCTTAACACAATAATTAAACAAGGTATAGACTATGTTAACCAGTTTGATGTAAGCATTCCAAATTGTATATAAAATCAGCACATTGTACCCCATAAATGCATTCATGTACATATGTTATGATTTAATAAAAAAACATGTTAAGAGAAAAAAAAGCAAAGCAAACAAAAAACCATGAATCCTTGTTTCTAGCAAGTATGATGAGGAATAGCCAAGTCTATGGGCCACTGATAACTGTACCACTGAGAAAGGAAGATAACGGCTGGTGGATAGTGGGTTGATGGGGGAGAATGATTTTTCTATTAAAAAATCAAAAACAGACAAATCCCAGATGAGTGGCCTGTGTTATCTTTTGATATCTAGGTGGTATCGAGTGTCTTTTCTCACTGTAAACCCCCAACTCTCAGATTCACAAAGGACAGTAGTTAATGTGGTATTCAACAAGTAATATTATGTTTACTTAAAATTTCAGTATGTTGCTCTTGTGAGGTCACAGGGCTGCCATGGGCTGCCTTAGCTCACCGTGTGGGTACCAGACTGTGACAAAACACCTACTCCTGTGTAGAGAGTGTAGTATACCAGGCTGAATATTATGCTTCCTCAGTGACTGAATCTGTACCTAACAGTTCTGTGGAAGTTAGTCTTTAAGTTAATTTTGTCTTATTCATAGGATAGACCCAATTCAGTGCTTCATACCAATAGCATTAAACATACCGGTTATCTTTAGCAGTTGCATATTCAAACCAAAGCAAAATAGGACAATGAAACTTTTAGTTCATTTACACAAAATACTTTATATCTGATTGAAAAGTGTGCAAAATTGTCATTTTAGAATTGTTCTACTATATTATGTAATTTTGGAAAATGAAATCTGAACTTTTGATCATTTTTAATTTGCCCAAATGAAAAAACAAAATCACTCACCACATATTATTCTTCATTCATTGCTAAGATGAGGCAGAATGAGGTTATGTGTGATCTGTACAAATTAGAATGGCAATTCAAAGGACAGCAAAAATTTCTAATAACCAAAAAGTATTTAAAGGGCTAAGTTTTAATTTGGACTCTGTCCTTACTGAATAAGAAGGCAAACGTACTTTTTAATAATTTTTTTTTCCTCGTTTAAGAGCAATTTGGATATGTAATTTGACTAATAAGGTCATCATCTCTCAAATTTATGAGATTGTGCTTTTTATTTCATTTCTTTATTTTTTTGAGATAGAGTCTCACTCTGTTGCGCTGGGTAGAGTATCATGGTGTCTTAGCTCACAGCAACCTCAAACTCACGGAGTCGAGCAATCCTCTTGTCTTTGCCTCCCGAGTAGCTGGGATTACAAGCACCAGCCACAAAGATTAACTTGCTATCTTCTCAATATATCGATACCTATGATATAAAATATTGTCCCCCCCGATATTCTCTTCTCTGTGAGAAAAGGACAATTAATATTGCAATAAAGGCAGTGTTGGCAGCAATGCCTCTCATTGCAAATAAAATGTAATAGTACTTATTGTCTATTGCAGGTCTATGAGCGTGAACTTCAAAAATTAAATAAATACAGTTTTGGTACTATGTTATACATATTCTTCCCAGTATTGAGCAATCGAAAGCAAAATGGTGTGTCTGCAGTGTACACACGTGCACGATGACACTGCCTGTGTATGGAAACAGTAGAGGGCATTCGTTTCTCTGGAACTTGATTATTTATCTCAAAAGTTTAAGGGAGAAAAGTCTGTTTTGAAGGTTTCGACACATTTAGTCAGTTTTCTTACTTTTTTCACTTCTCATTTATCATATGACTGACAATTATATCAAAACTTACAAAAAAAGAAAGATCTATTTTAAAACTGATTCCAGGCATTGAGATAGGAACAAATTTCCCCGTTTTCTACAATGTCAGCAAAATATCAATAGCAATGGCTTCCAGAGACAGTGCAGGGAGAGAAAACTGCATATCAATTTACCTTGTAAATGTTGATGCAAAAATCCTAAATGAAATATTAATAAATATATTAAGTTTCTTCCAATAATTCAAATTTGGTTTAATATGAAGAATTTTATCTATAATATTAACCATTACTAGGTTACATGACCTATTAACATATGCATTTTAATATATTTTAGTACATATTTGAAAATTGCCAACTTCCATTAAAGAAACTAAACAAATTCTGTATAAGCATGTACATACTTAAGACCAATGGCATGATTAGTGGCAATGCCTTAGAAATCTACCCATTAAAATGAAATTAGAAGAAGAAATAGGAAAAGAAAGACAGGGATGAGAAAGGCAGAAAAGAAGGAAGATGCATGGGCAACACCTGTTGCTCAGTGGGTAGGGCGCCAGCCCCATTTACTGAGGGTGGCGAGTTCCAACCTGGCCCGGGCCAGATTGCAACAACAACAACAACAAAATAGCCGGCGTTGTGGCGGGGGCCTGTAGTCCCAGCTACTCGGGAGGCTAAAGCAAGAGAATAGCTTAGGCCCAGGAGTTGGAGTTGGAGGTTGCTATGAACTGTGATGCCACAGCACTCTACCAAGGGCGACAGAGTGAGATTCTGTCTCAAAAAAAAAAAAAGAAAGAAAGAAAGAAAGAAGCAAAGAAGAAGGAGAAATATCAACAACGTCCTGAGTTGTACAACTCTGACAAGCCCATTTTATTGTAAAGAGGTGAAACTTTGCCAGTGATTTGATTGCAGATGAAAATGTCCAACAAAAATAACCCCCCCCAAATCACTATAAAGAAAGGTTCTGTAAGAAGGAAGATTACAAACATAAATTCAAAAATTAATAGCTTATCTGGGTGTTGTGCAGATCCCTGTAGCCCCAGCTGGTGGGGATGCCTAGAAAAGAGAATCGTGTAAGCCCAAGAGATTGGTTGTTTTGAAATATGCTGCCATGGCACTCTACCCAGGGCCACAGAGTGAGACTCTTTCTCAAAAAAAAAAAAAAAAAAAAATCCTTAAAGAAATATAAGAAATATAGTAATGTAATATAAAATTTAGCCAACCCCGAATGTGCAAATAAATAAATTAGAAGATACATTTTAGTGTAGGATTCTACTAAATAGGAAGATTCATTTTATTGTTGAATATTTATATGTTGTAATAAATATATGTATATGAATATATTTGTTATTTTTAGTTTGTTACTCTGCGAAGGCTATAAGCAGTCAGCATTCTTTTGAATACAAATGCTTGCCACATAACTATAATTCTTGTATAATAATTATAAGAATTATTACATTTTTCTATTTTCATATAATAGATAAATATGAATTTAAATATCTTCCTTTATAAGCATTTGTGTTTAATATGTAGATTTAGTACTGTATGTTTTCTTTTGTAAATCAGTGAAATTAAACGCATATTGGAATGACAGACATAAAAAGGTTTGGGACTCATTATATCAATATACTGTAGTTCAATTATAAATCATGCTCCTGTTCCTTTATCCTGTTTTTACCACAGTGATAGACAATAAATTACAACCTTTAAAATAGGTAACTTATTTTATTGTCTTAATGAGAAAATCATTTTACAAATGAAATGAAATTTCCCTACTGTGTAAATAACTCATATTAGTGTATTGGTACACTATACTTTTGAACTAATTCTATTTCAGTAAAGATAAAGAGATGGAAATTTCTGTATACTGAAAGTAAACAGAGGGAAATAATATATAATGCATGTTATGCAGCTACTTCTTATGATTATATGTAAATACCTATTTATCCTACTTTTATTTTTATATGTAATTACTAATAAGTATCTTCTATGAGATAACTGTTGAAATTCTATTCTGTGTACTAATGTACCAATAGCACATTTTCTAGATAACACTGGAATAAGAGAAAATTATGATATGTATTTTCTCATTTTTCTGCTGAAATTATTATGAGTTAGAGGTTAGTGACAGACAAGAAAAAAATTCTAGAGAAAAAGGAAGAAAATATAATTAATTGGTAGTAATGTGCTACCACTTGTAACTCCCACCACTTCTTTTCTTCAAACGTGAAAGTGAGCATAAATTTTATTAATCACAACCCAGTGTATTATGCTTCTCATCAGGAGTTCCAAAGGTGCAGGGATGTGGAAAACTTAAATTTACCCTTTCATTGCCTCTGAAAATAATTTCTAAAATCTTCACCTTCTGAATTCAGCCTTTGGCATTTTATGATAATGTTAACACTTAGAGGAATCATGTTTTTTTCATACTTAATTATGATTAATATATCTTTCCTCTATAATCAAGATTAAATAGTCTAGTTCTGAAAAGTTCTCTACAAAATACAGAAAACAGAAATTACCAAGGATGCAATTAGGTCTTTAAAACAAAGTTAAATGCAACAAAAGGATGTATTGTAAAACTATCACCTATCTTTTTTGATAAGATAAACATAGTATAATTAGATAAGAGAAATTATTTTGCAGACTTGTATCTACATAGAATTTAGTCTTCAGTTTGGAGTAACTTATAAAGAGGACATTCATATAATAAGTATAGCACAAACTAAAGAAATATCCATTTAGTCCTCAGATTCCTATAATTTGATCAAATAGATAGATGTTATTTTCATACTTCCATTCTAGATATGTTTTGCATTATGTGATAATTCAAACTTGCTTTTCAATTTCTAAAAAATACTGTAAACCTTTGTTTTTAGTATTATTATTATTATTTTGGAGACAGGATTTCTCTGGGATGTCAGGGCTAGACTGCAGTGATATCATCACAGCTCAGTACAACCTCAAACTCCTTGGCTCGACCCATCATACTGACTGAACCTTCCAAGTAGCTGGAGCTATAGGTGTACACCTCCATGACTAGCTAATTAGTTCCTCTTCTGTAGAGACATGAGCTTATTATGTGTTTCAGTCTGGTCCCAAAGTCCTGACCTCAAGCGCTCTTCCCACTTTGGCCCCCAAAGTGCTAGGATTATGGGCATAAGCCACTGCAGCTGCCTCAGTTTTAGTTGTTTATAAAATATTTAGCAAGTACTATCACAAAGAAAAATATTTCTTCTATGTATCAAAGTTGCCTTTGGCAAAATTGTGTGATGTGTATCCTTTAAATCTATTTCTTTTCTACCCATCCACTTCAATTATTTGAAACCCTTCAATGTTACTCAAATAAATTACTTCCTAGAGAAAACTATTTTATTCCTATCCTATCTCAGTGATATACTTTAGCTTTAAATAAGGTATTAATTCTTCAGTGTAGACATGATTCAATATGTCTAATACTAATTTTTTTAATTATCTCATTTTTTATATTTATAAAAAACATTGAAAACCACTTTTATTTAATTCACTCATGTAATGGTGGGCCCTTGGGTTGTTTCACATCTTTGAGATTGTGAATTGTGCTGTAAAACATTAGAGTACAAGTGTCTATTTGATAAAAATAGCATTTTTCCCTCCCTTGGGAAAATACCCACTAGTGAGATTGCTGGATCCAGTGGAGGCAAGAACTTGTACCTTTAGTTCTTTGAGGAATAGCCATAATATTTTCCATAAAGGATGTATTACTTTGCAGTCTCACCAACAGTGTATGAGTCACTTTCTCTTCATAGCCATACAATCATCTGTTGTTTTGGGACTTTTGTTGATGTTGTTGGGGATTCATTAAGGGTACAAGAAACCAGGTTACACTGATTGCATTTGTTAGGTGAAGTCCCTCTTACAATCATCTTTTGCCCCCAAAAGGTGTGCAACACACCAAGACCCCACCCTCCTCGCTTCTTCCCTCTCTTTGCTCTTCCTTTCCCCACCCCCTTCTTAAACTAATAGAGGGCAGCTACAGCAAACCCACAGCCAATATTGGATTGAATGGAGTTAAATTGAAATCATTTCCACTTAGATCAGGAACCAAGCAAGGATGCCCATTGTCTTCATTGCTCTTCAACATTGTAATGGAAGTTTTAGCCATTGCAATTAGGGAAAAAAAGGCAATCAAGGGTATCCACGTAGGGTCAGAAGAGACCAAACTTTCACTCTTCACAGATGATATGATTATATATCTGGAAAACATCAGAGATTCTACTACAAAACTTTTAGAAGTGATCAAGGAATACAGCAATGCCTTAGGCTACAAAATCAACACCCATAAATCTGTAGCCTTTATATATACCAACGATAGCCAAACAGAAAAAACAGTCAAGGACTCTTTTCCTTTGATAGTAGTGCCAAAGAAGATGAAATATTTGGGAGTTTACCTAACAAAGGATGTGAAAGATCTCTATAAAGACAACTATGAAACTTTAAGAAAAGAAATAGCTGAAGATGTTAACAAATGCAAAAACATACCATGCTCATGGCTGGTAAAAATCAACATTGTTAAAATGTCTATACTA